>JAFIDM010003189.1:63604779-63737994 GCA_023159025.1 Thereuonema tuberculata | reverse complement strand
AACTCACGCAGACAAGATCAGTAAATACGCAGACCTAGCACACGAGCTCCAGAAGCAGTGGAGGCAAGACCGAGTAATACATGTTTCACCCATCGTCCTATCCGCCATTGGTCTGGTGCCTCACATACTGCACCACAGCCTCAACACACTAAACACCACAAATGCTACTGAAAATGAAAATAGGGATTTGGAGACGCATCCATCTGTTGTAGAAACCAATGGAAGAGTGCATACAGATGTTTTGAATTCGTAATAGGACATCAATTCGTTTCAAATCCAGTTTACTTACAGGGGTATTCGCCCACTCTGTAAATGATGTTTTGTTCATGAAATACTTTTTATAACTAAGTCATTTGATTTTAAAGTTCTTCTTCTGTTCTTCTTATAAAGGAAGTCCTTCTTTATCATCCACTTCCTCCCCACATCTTCCATGAATAGATTTTTGCATTTGTACTAATATTTACATTTTTTTTTCCTTCATCACTAATCATTTAGTCTAATTTCTTCTTACATTATTTTGTCACTTAGTTTTAAAGACTTCTATAGAATTCTATCATTTTCACTGAAGGAGTTTTATATCTGGGGGCACGGCAGTGCCCCCGCCAAGACGAGCCGAAGGCAGGAAGGGCACTACGTACCTTTTCTGGAAGTGTTTCGTCGTATTTTCGAACCCTCATAGCTTCGGCCTAGATAATACTAGAGACCTCAAATTTTCAGGATATGATGCAGTTACCAGACTAATGAAATACGCTAAGTTTCATTTATTTAGCTTTTATACTTTGGATTTTATTAATACCTAAAATACGTCGATTCCGTCACTCACTGACTGACTGACTGACTCATGATCATCAAAACCTCTAGGGTACTTCCTGAAGTCCTAGAAAGCTGAAATTTGGTATGCAGATTAGGATTAGCACACAAACAACAAAAAAATTAAGAAATCAGTAACTTTCACATTCCAACCCCTCATAAAGGGGGGGTCTGGTTAAGTATTATCGAACCCTCATAGCTTCGGCCTGGATAATACTAGAGAGCTCAAATTTTCAGGATAAGATGCAGTTACCATACTAATGAAATACACTAAGTTTCATTTATCTAGGTTTTAAACTTTGGATTTTATTAAGATCTGAAATACGTCGTACCCTCAATGCTTCGGCCTAAATAATACTGTGTAATAATGTGATTTCTTCCAAAGTGCAAACAGCTTGTATATACAAGTTGACCAATAGAAAAACAGAAAAGTAGGGTATTGAAAAAAAAATCCATTTTCTAAATAATCTTAAAACTAAATTTAGTTGTAATAGATAATCCCACCCAAAACATTTTATGTAAAATAAGTTGCCAAGATTCACATGCTCATAACGCTTTCACTGTTAAAAAGTTATCAGATCTCATCTTACAAAAAGAAATGAAATCCCACCCAAAACATTTCATGTAAAATAAGGGGTTGCCAAGACTCGCATGCTCATAACGCTTTCACTGTTAAAAAGTTATCAGATCTCATCCTACAAAAAGAAATGAAATCCCACCCAAAACATTTCGTGTAAAATAAGTTGCCAAGACTCACATGCTCATAATGCTTTCACTGTTCAAAAGATATGAGATCTCATGTAGAGCCAAGCCCCTAACTCAACGAGGCCTAACTCTACAAGCCCCAACTCTAAAAACCCTATATCTTGGTCAAAAAGTATGGCTTGGCCGTTTCATGGAACTATTTCATCTCACCCAAAACATTTCATGTAAAATACGTTGCCAAGATGCTCATAACGCTTTCACTGTTAAAAAGTTATCAGATCTCATCTAGAGTCAAGCCCCTCACTCTACAAGGGGGCCTAACTCTAAAAACCCTATTATCTTGGTCAAAAAGTGTGCCTTGGCATACTCCATATCCTTTACATAACTCCATGGGATTGTCTGTGTGACAGCCACGAAACGGCTGTCGAATGATACAGTGTAGTCGAATGATACAGCAAGCGGTTGTTTGTTGAGGTTTTTTTTCTTTGAGAGAAAAAAAACCTACAAAATAAAAAAAATAAAAAATTGAAAGCAGTTTTAAGACTGCAAGAAAGCCCAACTTAGTTTTTTTTCCTTAGTTTTGAAGAAACTAGGCAAAACATCAACACGGAAAAAAAACTGTATTTTACATATTTTTCAGGTTTCTAATGCTACACCCACATTGCATCCCATGATAAGAGCTATTATTTTGTGTAGTGAAGTTATGTAATTTTCATTGGCAAAATTATAATTTGATAAAACATTTGATGGAAGGAATTTATAATCGTCCCATGAACAAAAGACGTACATTTATAGAAATTCGTTTTTGTTTAGTTCCTGTGTAAGACTGGATCCAACTGAATTAACTCGATGAATTATATTTTACGGAAATGTATTCATAATGTAATATTAATTTGGTGAGATTAAAATACTCTACAGTTCTTAAAAATTTACTGGCTCTGATATATTGGTGTTCTCGATGTGACTATGTATTTTCAAATTAATAAAAATAAATTTTAACATACCTTTAGCTGCTAAATGCTTCTTGTAAATCACCAGTTCTTCGATGGTTGTCAAATACTGTAAATCCGAGAGGGGAATCTTCTTCGGAGAGACAGGAATCTTCTTTGGATGTTCATCTTAACAAAAATCCCAAAACACAAAAGACTTAATTTACTCACATGAATTACTCACATTATACATTACGTTTATGAACATTTAGAGAAATGGAAGATTAATTGTAAGAAAAAGTTTTAATAAATATTTTTTTCTAACTTAACATTGCTTTTTTTTTTGTTATATATAAGAAACATAGCAGCTCCTCCGAGAATAAATTTATTAGGATAAATTTATCTTTTAAATAGAATAATCTTTTGATCAAAAATAACTTTTGGAGGATTCATTTTTTTTTATTTTTTTTTAGTGCTGTGAATAGATTCTATCTCTCCTCATTAACTCAATATGGGAAGGTTATAGGGATTTATGGGTTTAAGGAGGTAAAAATTCGGAAGTATTTATTATCGTTTTTACATTGAAAGTCTTTAAATATTTTTCTTTTAAAAATTGATTTTATTTCAGGAAGCTTAGATAGCTTAAATTAAAATTTCATTTTGTGAAATTGGAGATTTAGAATACCATAAAAGACAATAAATAGATAATAAATTAATTCATTAACAACGGAGTTATAAAGAAATTTATGACCCCTATTAAATTTTTTCATTCTTTTAAAACTCCTTTGATTCATTCGTAATAAAGATCTAAAATCATGATGTTAATTAAAACTGAGGAAGTTAAGAAAGCTCAAATTGATTGAGAAAGAAATTGTTCGAATAATTGGTAACGGAAGAAGAAGAGTAATATCTGCGTCAAAGATTAAGAAAATCATTGCACTCAGATAAAGACCGTCAGGTAAAAGGTATTCGACAGAATTTTTGAAAAAAAAACTCCATTTTCCTCGATTTGGGAAAAAGTTTTAGATAAAATAACTACAGAAATGTATTCAGTTGTCTCGGATTCGTGACTAAAACTTGTAGATCAGGTTTAGAATCTTAAGTACACTGTTGTATTTCAATGTGAGAATGTTGAAGATAATAAACAAAATATCATCCTATTTCGCCTATATATATCTTAGAACTATATACTTTGTATGCTTTAATAAAATTTTCTTCCAGTCTCTTTATTGCTATTATAATTAACTTTCATTAGAATATTCTTTTGTAATTCCTATGAAACGTTAACTCATTGATTTGTCGAAAACAAATTCCATACTGAGTTTCTGAGGTAATGTATGGAATTCTTTTAAATATTCTAATATTCTAAATCTTAGTAGCTTAAAAAATAACTTAAATTTGTTTTTTAATTATTTTAATCTGCTGAGTTTATTCATTTTTGTCCATTGGTTATTAGAATGTAATATTCGCGTGAGGTTCTTAGTCTTATCTGAATATCAAGGACGTCTGTGTTTTACAATTAAATTTTACTTGTAAACAAAAATAAAAAAGAAAAGCTTCTTGCTTTCAAATGAAGATAAGATTTGCTACTATATATACTTCTTACCATTGATTGGATCTATCTTTTATATCAAATATTCTAATTATTTATTAAGATGCAAATTCTCTGCTGTCTTCAACTTATAAAACATTCTGTTTTTACACTCGTCAATATTTTGTCTCCTCTAAAGCAAAATAACTCAGCGTATGGTGATTTTTTTATTATTATTAATTAAAATTAAGGTTTCTCGTCAACTTAAACATTCTCCTTCAGTTTTTACATTTATTACTCATTACTAAGTTAATAAACTATTTTTTTAAGTTTGACTACATTATTTTTTTACCACTAAAGTACCACTTAAAATTAAAACTGTACTAGAATCTTTTGTTACCTCTGATTTCTTCGAGGGCAGCGATACACGATTCAGAGGATTTGCATTTAGGGACAGAAGAGAATTCGGAGTGTAATTCTTCTTCACCTTCCTCTTCGAATTCAGAAGCCTCGAAGAACAAATTGCTGATGAAGCTATTCATCCAAATTCAATAACTTTCATCCACTAAAATTAACATTATAATGATAGATTAAAAACTCAGTGTTTGATATAAAATTCTAAATATTCTAAATCTTATAGCTTAAAAATACTCATTTCTATTAAAGAGAACTAGAGAGTTTTCAGCTTTTTTTTTTTTTTTTAAACAGCAAGACCATACATTGGTTCCTGCAGTGATTCTGCTAAAAAAAAAGCTTAAAGGAGAGAGAAACTAAATTTCGTTTCGTGCTTAAAATAATTGGAAGAACAGACATTGAGTTAAAAAAACAACACTGCACCCCTATCAACTGAAAAAACTGGCCTAGACATCAATCTTCAGCTTTTAATTTGAAATAAGATCTTGAAGATGAATGTTGATATTTGTCCAACAGAACATTTACTTTTTGTTTTTGTTTTTTGGATGATTCCTTTCAAAGCGAGACACATACAGTTGTGAGGCTGATAAGCAACTTGATACCAATGATTAGGCGATGGTTTGGGATGTGTCACTTTTAAATCTCCTTGACATTTGTTTTTCAATTTCCTTGATATTCTTGAATAAACTATGTGGTCTTCAGTAATTGGTCGAATATTATTAACTTCTTTGAAGTATTTAAATAAAACATTGTCTTAAAATTATTACATTTCGGGGGAGGGATGAGTTGTTTGTTTCCTTAGATATTAAAGAGCAAAAGCAATAAGTTGAAAGAAAGGAAAATAGTAAAAGGAATAAGAAATAAAACTGAGAATAACAAGGTAAAAATTATAAAAATATAAATAAAATATATAATAATGATTAACATTTCAGAAGTAAATAGTGATGAGTTAGTTTAGTATTCGTACTAGAAGAACATCTTCCTCGTTGAAAACTAGACATTCTGTTTTTAGAAGAGGATAAAACAGGACTAAGTTGATGAAGCTTGTTTGTCTTTGATGAAATTGAACTATTTAGAGACGAAATGGTAGTGTTAGGAATCTTTATGTGCAGTTCATCGGAAACATCATGGAAAATCTGGAGTTCTTTTAAATGCTAAAAGCTATGGGATATCGACGGAATATATTTCAAATCTTCTGCTGTATGTGTTTTTTTTGTGCTGTAGTGCTTGTAGAGTATGGTTTAGGATGGAGTGGAAACCGTGAAAAGTCTGTGGAATGGTTGCATGAACATTAGATAAGATTATACAATTTACATTGGCAAGAATATTGTTAATGTTATTGGTCAGATCACATCTGTTAGTAAAGTTGTTCAATCTGCTAATCCAAATGCCGGGTCGGATGAGAAAGGAAATTTGAAGATCTAGAAATGTCTTTAGGAATGACCGGTAAATGGTCACTACCTCCATGATTACTGATACAAGAAAATAAGGGGAAACGATATGCCAAATCAATATAGAAAAGGATACGAGTGAGGATGTAAAGGTATAAAGGTATGAATGATCCATTATTGAAGATACAAAGATGTGGATGAATTAGAAGATTGTCAAATCTCTTTTTTGTTGAAGAAGAGCCCCAAACCGGAGAAAGGGCATTAACGTCTCTGATCATAATAATGATAACTGATCGTGAGTCTTTCTAAGTCTGAAGACGAAACTGATGCATTGGGAGACAAACCACTGAAGTCGATCTGTTGGCAGACGAGCAGTAACAGCTTCCAAAAAATTGGAGAATATCAGGCCGACAAACAGGTAAACATCTCTTCCTTCTCTTCTATCAAGACACTAAAGGCTCAGCATAGCATAAACTTGAAGATTCAGTACATCTGTCCCTGCAGACGTTTCCTGCAGACCCATACAGACTGAAACAGAAGAATTAAGGCCTTGATATCACTGAGATTAGATCTCTACAATTCCAATAGATATACTGTAGGTCGTTGTTAAAATTAAAAGTAAGGACATCATCGTGGATGGCTCAAAACCCGAAGGAATATCTTTTAGATCAGCCTAATAAGACTGAAGTGGTGACAGATGGCGTCAAAGGAACGTAAACGCATAGGTAGAGGAACGAGATCGTGAAATGTGGAGATGGAGGAGCTGATGAAAATCTCTTTTTCTCTGGAAAACAATGTGCGAAGTCGAAAGTGATCTATTTAATGGTTTTGAAGTAAACCTTTTTATGAATTGAGACAGGGAGATATGCTGTTGACTATTTATTCAATATTTTATTAATGATTATTCTTACTCTTATTAATGGAAAAAGGTCGGTGTAGATAATTCTGGTGGAAGATAATTAAATATAGTAAAGATGTACCCACCGTAAACATGTCGTACCGTAGGTGATACGATTTTGAAGGTGGCTTGGAAAGATTGGAGAGAACTGCAGAGATGAGTCAATACTACTAAAACCTACGGAATGGATGGTCTTAAATGGTTCATTTGAAATAGAAAAAAAAAGAATGCCAAAATTTTCAATATCTTAAGTGTAATGATCAAAAAATAATATCAAAAAAGAAATAAGAATCAGAACAGCAGCGATCAATAAAAGTACCGATCTTTACAGATAGTGTTGAAGCCACATCGAATTCTCAGGAACTCAAAACTGAAGATTACCAACTGAGTTCAGTTGTGATGATGATTGTCTAAAGAAGATACTCCTATGGAGATAGGAGAGAAAGATGGTAAGTTAAGAAAGGAGAACTATGAAAGATAAGAAGAAAAGAAAACCAAAGGAAACTCTAACAAACTGAAAGATATTGCTTTCGAAATAAATTCTGATAGGCTGAGATTTGGTTTGAATGCTGGAAAGAGAGTGGTCAAAATGCATTTACTAGGGATCTACGAGAATAAAGCCTACGGGAAGACCAAAAAGGAGATGAGAGGCCAATCTTCTTTTGATAGGACGATTTAAGAAGCAAGGTGATGAAAAGATGGAGGATTAGAGCAGAAGTTCGAGCAGATTTGATTTGAATTGGGAGACAGGCTCCTTCAACGGCTATAGCTCCAATTAGTTAATAGAACATGACACGAAAATCACCTACTTCCTGTTATATTTTTTCCACTTCAAAACTTTTAAAACGAAATTTGTAATTGCAGGTGGTAGGGAAGAGGTTTCTTCAACCACAGCCATCAGACATCATCCCCGACACAGACCATGAGATAAGTCCTATTAACCAGAAATCTAAGCTACCGAAAATAAAGTTAGTCAAGAATTTTTAAGATTCTTAATAACCGAATCATGCAATCGTAGTTTTCATCATTGTTTTTCACTGAAATATTCATAGTTTTTGATGATCTGCTTCTGTCATTTGATTTGGTTGTTCCAAAGCAAACAGTCCTTGAAATGTGAAGAAATATTTCATGTGATTTGAGCTATTTTTTAAAGCCAAGAATCAATCAACGACGAGATCTAAAATTTTGGACTTTCAGTTTTCTTTACGGGTTAAAGTCTCCTTTAGACAACGCAATTTTCGTAATTATTAAATCAGTTTTAGCCAGTTGTCAATCTGTTGGAAACTACATATAGGCCTACATTGTATTTTAGCATATCTATTATTTAATTCGAAGTTCATTTCGATTGTAGGTTGTGAGTTTTCAGAGAGTAACAAACACTCCCACTGTCCTTTGCGAACCTGTTTCGATTCAACAAGAAATGAAAACCTTTAAGAAATTGACATCTGCTCATTCTGAAGCATAGAATAACTTTATTATAGAAAAATATTATTTATTTTCAAAATATAATTTCCTGAGTATGATACTTAATTTATAATAACCTTAAATTCAATCGAAAACGTTGGCCAAAAAGACACACGGTAGTTGTTGGTGATTTGAATGGGAGGGTTTACTGACACGTCACGTGATTGATGCTTACTAATGACCTTTGACTGAAAGTGAACTAAAACCATTGCAATGATGAAACAGAGCTTTAATGATAATGTCAGTGATCAGAACGAGGATGAAAACTACGACGGTGTGATTTTTGACGAATTGACGAATTATCTGGGAAAGATTAACGATAAAGAAAACAAAAACATTTACAAAAAAAAATTAATGTCTTCATTACCTTTAATAGATTTCTAATACACCCTACAAAATAATAATAATAATAATAATAATAATAATAATAATAATAAAGATGATGATTTCTAAGCGAAATGCTCATTATCATTCTGATTTTAAAAAACACTAAAAATAAATTGGCCTGGATGTAATCAATAGTTTATAAGAATATCTTAAAGAAATGAACTTTGAAATCAATACCTGAAATTTGCTGAGGTCATGAAATTGCCATTACTATAAGCCTAACGTTTTAGATGAATATTTTTATCGATCGCAACGTCATTAAAAATCTATGTCTAATCATTAGTTTGTCCTCTTTTCATAAACAGCACAAGAACATTTTCGCAGGGAATTATTTTAAAACTGACTTTTAAAGAAAACTTTCATCCTGAAAATGTCGCCGCAATTCGAACTTTGATCTTTGAGTTGAAGCGCTTTTATCTAAATACGGCGCTTCCCATTTGGCTTTCCTTCTTTTTTCGACGGATCACAATTACTTTCTTCTATCGCATGACGGCTTTTTTTTTCGTAAATTTGTTTCAATTTACAAAAATTTAATGATATACTGCTCTAAAATTATTTAAGTTCACTTCCAATGTAGACGGCGCGAATAAGAGCCACTCTAGGTTGGCTGTGATTCGGTTGATTAGAGACGAGGTCATGATCTTCATTGCGACTATCAATATATTTCGACCATTTCGATCTTTGTCTATCACCTATGTCCTTGCACATTAAACATTTGCACTCTGAACTTGTACATTTTTTTTTTTTTTGTAAAATAACACTATCTCTGGTTACAGGTGCATATCTTATAGAAAGGTATAAGTTCTTATTTTATATCTTACAGCCAGTGGCGGGTCGTAGCTAAAATTAGTGGGGGTGCTGCCCCAGAAAATTTTTAGTCTTTGTTTTAAAATTGTATAAAAGGAAACACACATGTAAAAAATGAACCACCATCACGCTAGGAAGGCACTGTGGAAAAGACAGTGATCTCTCCCCCTAGCAGCCTTGCGTGTAGCGTCCTACCATATCAGGATCGACACTGTGGAAAAGACAGTGATCTTTCCCCCTTGCAGCCTCGCGTGTAGCTTCCTATGTGCGAATGCGCACAACAGTCAAAACCCACGCCGCTGTAACTGTGAAGCTTCACAGTTCCATTCAAAGATTTTTGTATCTTTTTCATAAACTGGGGGATGATTACTGACATTAAGCTTAAGGATTATATATTGTATAAGTATCAAGAAGGAATTAAAGAAAAAAGGACTCATTATTTTAAATGTTATCGATAATATCAAATGGTAATAGGGGGTGCTCAGTTCCACAGTGCCTATACGCGAGCCGCCACTGCTTATATCTTATGCATCATAATTTCATTCCAAAGTAGGTGTAAATTTAGTAATTTAATAATATAACTGCTTCGGTCTATCAGGGTGCAAGAGCATTAAAGATAAATATTATCATAAAATTGATAAAAAGAAAAAAAAAATCATTGTTGTCTATGATGTTTCAGAAACATACTGCACATGTCGCCCTCCAAATTAACAACTCGAAATATTTCGGAATATTCTCGAATTACCGTATTGAATGGTTGGGACTCGCAACAAGATTCGAAGTGACAATTTCAAATATTTATTAGCATGACTTTTTCTTGCTTTCTATTGATTTCTTTTTTAATTGCTTAGAATACATTTTCATTCATGAATGCTTCCTCTAACCCTCACAACTACTTTCTTCTAACAATTTGAATATATGAGCTTTCTGACGTGTAAGAGCCTCTAGTAGGTTATGTTGAAGTTACGACATCTCATCCTGAATCACCCTGTATTTGTATATTAAAAATCGAAAATGAAGCCCATTATTTTAAATTAAATTTATTATTAGCAAAATTGAACGTGCGTGATATATAACAAGAAAAATAAGCATAAAAACACAGACTTTGAAAGATTCACGAACTATCGGGAACGCAAGACAGACTGTTTCGAGCTTCGTCAGTTGGATTGGCCCAGTACTCATAGATCATAGACAAGTCTGTCTTGGGTTTCCGGTACGAAATTTCCAAAAAAAGCTCAGTGAATCTTTAAATGTGTGCGTTTTTATGCTTATTTTTCTTGTTTTAAATTTATTATTATTTATGACAACAAATCCGTCATTTATTTTCTTCATTGATTCAGATTCCTAAAACTAAAACGTTCGAGCAAACTGTTACGTAAATCTCACCTATTTCTGAGAAGGTTTCCTCTGCGATCAGTTTCAGATCCTCGAAGATCTGAGATTCCAAAATGAATACTTACTTGTTAGTCTCTTTTCTATTTCGAGAAAAAGAAATCCATAATTCTTGATGTTTGACCAAGTCTTGATTTATTATTTGAGAACTGACTTTTCTTATCCAGGAATTTGATTCATGAAATTACGAGGAAAACTTAACACTCATCCTCCGGCACAAGGTGATAGATTTTGTAATACAAAGGAAGAACCAAATAGGCCTTATTTAAAAAGAAAGAAACTCCTGAACATTAGACCATTAGAATCTATTCATTTTAGTTCAATCTCAAATGAAGCACAAGCTTATTAGAACCTTACAAATAAAACAAGAACCTGATGAAAATAGTAGCACTGTCCAATGGACGTTTGGCAGTTTTTGAAGCTGATCAGTACATTATCTATTGGAAGCTAATAATTACGAAAAAAGACAAAGTACCAAAGAAAAATATTAATAATTAGACAAAGGGTTGTGCCGAATCTTATTCTATTAAGTTTAATTTAAGTGAATACTCTTCCTCCTCTATAAAATACTAAAATGATATAGTTCCTTATTTTAAAGATATATATATATATATTTTCAAAACTTCTACTGTTACATTTTAAGTCTTGATAATTGGTTCTTTTCCCCGAAGCAGAAGTAACATTGGCTGGAGCTCTTGGCGCAGAAAGTTCCGAAATTGTCCGATATTAATTTTACAAAAAGAAATGAACTGTATATAGCAATGCATAAATGTTTTTGAGCTTTAGTTCATGATATCAAGATTTATTATTATCAAAATCAACTTATATAATTTGCTAATTTCGTCTGAATGTCTGTCTGTCTGTAACTCGATATAATTAAGATATTAAGATAGATCCAAGGTTCTCAATGGTACCATTGAATCAAGGGTACTCAAATTGGATGAAATATTAGTTCATTTTGTCATTCCATGTTGGTTCCGAATGGCTGATAACATTTCCCTAATCGGCTTTGAAGAAATCGAAAATAAAACAAAATTAAATTCCGTTATTCTTGTCTGTTTAATCCGCAATTAATTGATCCTTAGGATTTTTCTTCGCTGAGTAACTCAAGTTCATTGAGTCAATAACAATTCAGTTGTAACGAATTAAAAATCAAGATAGGAAAAAGAATGGAACTTCCAAGTCTAAATTAAAAACAAGAAATACACATTGAAAATAAAATAAAGAAATTCATGTGCCAGTCTCCTCTGGCCTCAATGAATTTTCTATGCGCATTAATTAATCAAAAAAGCGCCTAAAATGCATAAACACATTAAAATTTCTTTGTTTTATTTTTAATGTGTATTTCTTGTTTTTAGTTTAGACTTGGAGGTTCCATTCTTTTTCCTACCTCAACTTATATTAACGTCCGTGTAAGATCTGGCTGTTTACAGTGACTACATTCAACTGATGATGAAACAGCTGTCTTGAAATGTCACTTGTAAACACTGGATCTAAACTTTTAATGAATTAAAATTCACTCTCATATCAGGACCTGCTCAATATAGGAAGGATATATAAGCAAGGCAGGGCGGGTGTCAGTGGATTTGTTTTTGTTTTTTTGGCTGAAGCTCAATGGCCTGATGAATGGAAGGACACTCAAATTAACAGAAATGAGGCAGAAAGGGTGTAGGACAACTGAAAGCCTGGCTTTGTCTTATGATATCCCAAAGGCTCATAACTATTCTCTGCTTTACACTCAGAAACAAATAAGAATTGAAACAACGAAGTCTTATCTCATTCAGTCCACCTTTTGAGATTACGATCATAAAAAAAGCTGAATCTTGTTAATATTCCACACTTCGGTTTTATGTCCATTGATTCACTCTCTTCGATTATTAGTGAAGTTACTTCTTTCTAATAATGCTGCAGTTGTAGGAGAATGATTTCAAAATCAATATTAAATCACGGGAAACCTGATAACGCAAGCGCTTTTGTACGAGGATCAGAAAGATCGATTTGTTTGATTTTCAAATATATTAACTGAAGTACAATGTATGTTGCCGTTTAATGTTAATGTAAATATTGTTAGGTATATCCTTTATGAAATCATAGGCAATATGTACTAAATCTAAATAAGATGTCATATACAGTTCTATTTCTTGTATCGGAAGAGTATAACATTAATGCGCATGTGAATAGCGACGAAATACAAATCTTTCATTTCATTATTGGTAACTAATATTTGTCTGACACATCGTTCTTGACGATCGCGTTTGCGCGGGAATCACGGAAATTACGAGATTTGGCCATTAGCCTCTTCAGCAGGTCTCAAGGAATGTAGTATTGGGAATGTCTGTCACTAGAAAAATGCTAGAGAAAAAATGTTAAAGTTGGAATTTTACCTTCAGCGTAGATGCGATGGATGCAGCGGTGAATAAGGCATCGGTCAAAATCGTCGACATCAGTAATGGGGCTTGCTCGTGGCCGCTTCTTCCCCGGAGTCGATAAGCCTTTTTTCTCGCCATTTTGTGAGAAGACATGCATAGAGGCTATTCTCGCGTCAATCACGTGAAATCGCGAAAATTCGGGATCGTCAAGAACGATGTGTCGGAATATACCTGTACAGAAACAGTTCTACCATTTTGTTCTGCAATATTAAAAAAATATTAATTTTATTTTATGTTTTTATCATTTATTTATGTATAATAACTTCAACTAGAGGTATTTAATGTGTGAAAGAAGGAGATGCAATTTCTGCTGGATGTTATAAACATGACAGCATCTGTATTGTGATGTTGTTCATTGGCTTCCTATCGTTTCTGTAAAACTTTAAAAAATATTATAAATTTATTATCTAAATTATGTATAAGAACATGAAAGATTAACCATATTATTTTAATAAAATGTTAAACAGCATAAAACATTCAGAACGAAGTAAATAAAGAGTTATAATTAAGAAAAACATCTTGAAATCTAGTTTTATTGATTTTTAAAAGACTGTAGAAGAACTGTTTCGAGCTTATTATCTCTCTTCAGTTAGGGCTTCCGTCGTTGGTTGATTCAGATGCGAGAAACAGAATTTACAAGGAAATGAGGCTTTCGAAAAAAGTGTCTTCATAAAAATAAAACTAATAAAATCCATGAAATCAGTTTCTTCACCAAATTGTGCTTTGTATTGAGAAAAATTATTTAATTCTTGTTGTCTTTGAAATGAATTCATTAACTTACTTATGCTTTAATTATTTTCTTTTTAACATTTTTTATAATTTAATGGATCTACTTATATCTTCTGTTTATACAAACTTAAGCTAAAAAACACTGGGAAACTATCACTAAAAACTTCGTTCGTTCATTTTAGTTTCTATATTTCTAATAGTTTTTATTGTTATTAGAACTACCGTGATTGGAGAAATTAATCATTGAAACTGGAAAAGAAATTTAATGTACAGAAAATCTATTAAGAAATTGAAATCAAATAATGTACAGAAATAAACCTCCACGCCTTTGAGTTTATCATCAGAGGGAACCGTTTCGTCCTTTGTAGGGATTCATCAGTACTATTTATTGATTTTCTGTTCGTTAATTTCTTTTCCATGACTTCTGCCTCCTTGGTTTGGTTTCTTTCGTTGTAATCGAAAGCCTTTCTGTTCCTAATGATCATTAGGTCTAAGGTTGTTTGAGTGAACTTTAGCACCTATTTTTTATTGTTGTTTATTTAGTTCGGGAGTCACGTTTAGGAGCGAAAGTAACTTCCATTTATTTTTCACACCTTTCTGGGTTTATCATCGTCTAGGAGGGTGGATCGGTCTGATGATCCCTGAAAAGGACGAAACGGCCGTTCCCTCTAATGATAAACTCAAAAGCGTGAATGTGTATTTGTGTGTAGCATTTAATTTCTTATTTCTTAATCAATGAAACTGTTTAGCCCATTTTAATTCATTGTTTTGTTCCAGTCATTCCGTTACTCTTATCTGTATCAGTATCAAGGGTTTCTCAAGAGAGTGACACGAAAGCAAACATTTCTCCCTTTTCCTTTATGTGGAAAATTTCTTAAAGCGTTCATTCAGGTCGAACTGTCTCAATTTTTTATCCATTCCAATTCATTTCGATGTAAGTTATACGCACTTGATCCATTAATATTGATCCACTTATTATCAGTCGATAAGGAATTAATAAGCTAGTTACTTACAATTTCATCCTAATTTTTTTTTTTATTTTCTTTGTATTAGCTACTGCATTTGGTTAAAAATAAAAAATATTTATAATAAAAAGCTCCCTGCTAGCTGGGATTGCGGATTGGACATCGGAAGGAGCTAGCAGGGAGCTTTTTATTGTAAATACAGTAAAACCCCGATTATCCGAACTATCAAATATTTCTAGGAATTTTTTTTTCGCAAATTAATCTTCGTTTGTCTAGTCATATGACTCCCTACCTGGATTCGGGGAATGGTTTCGACACCAACAATCCTGAGTTATCCTTAAAAAAATGCCGAAACATTGCTACAGAAAAACGCCAAAGTAACGTAAAACAAAAAACAATTAAGGACTTTTTTAAGTAAAAGAACTCTTTCAATATGAATTGCATGTGGTGTATCTGTATAACTTTTGTATTTGTTAAAATATACATTTAAACCTAGACGATTTATTTTATTTACAATTTTCGGTTAACTGAGTTTTTCGGTTATCCGAGTTAGTCCTGGTCCACATTAACTCGGATAATCGGGACTCTACTGTATTTTTTATTTTTAACCAAATGCGATGGCTGATACAATTTCATCTTAACCTATTTCACGCATGTTAAGCTATTATGCTAAAATAAAAAAATATGTACAGTAAATTTTTAAAATTGTTTAATCACTGTGCAATTATAACAAATGCAAATCACAAAACTTAATAATTATCACAGTTATAACAATTATCATAAGGACCAGAAATGGAAATCAGAGACATCTTAGTTATTCTGGAAGATCTGTAGAAATCGTTTCCATTACATTTACTGCATTTAATATAAGATGCACTAAAGTGAACAAAAACATCCATGAATTCATTAATAATTCGTAATGTTCAAATTAGAATTATCACAGTATTGCTTTTTAATATCATTGTTTAAATTATATAAAATTCCCTCTATCATCGTAAGAATACTGTGGTGTTAAATGTGCCCAAAGACGTGTCCTCGCTACGCCTAAAACAAAATCCTGTCATTCATACACAGGTGAAATTTGCAGATACTTATCTTAAGATTAGAGGTTTGTATCTTACAAAGCAAAATAAGATGTTTAAAATTATACAGGCGATATTGTAAAAGGAAATGGCGAATTAAGAAACAGCAAAGCATGACAATTTTGAAACATTTACAATTTTTTTTTTTTTTTTTTGTAAGAAACAACAAGATTTTGCCCAAAAATCGTATCAAACACCTGAAAACAAACTGGTAGCCAGATTTCAACAATGTTAGCGATATTTTAAAGGGGTAACAAAGACTTCTGAACTCTGTTCACAAGAGAGATTTGTTCCGAAGCTAAGCATCTTCCGTTAAAGATCCAATATTCTTGAAACAAAAACAATCAACTAAGTAACGATATAATTTCTATGGAAAATGACACAAATGGAAACAAGGAAAGATAGTATAAGTTGATTTTTCATATAAAAAGTAAACACATGTCAAGTAAACAAACGAGATATTAAAGATATTGAAGATATAGAAATTATAATGATCTTTTAAAACCGAAAAACAAAAAAAAAATTAGATAAATTTTCCAAATTGTTCGCACAAGTGTTGTCGAATCTTAGTATATGGTGTATAGAAATGCAATTTCTTATCGAAACACGAGTTTTATCAAACTTGTATTAGTTAAAATTTCCATGCTAAATTGCCATTTCTAGACAAAGTTCCCATATTAAAATGCTTGGAATATTAATTTTTGTCTTCACATTTTAGGAGAGTTTCAATTTCCCAACTAAGAGTTTTCATAAATAAAATATCTTGCTTTGAATTTGACTTTGGTTTCTGCATTTCTTTACAGTGAAATAATTGGGTTTTTTTTTTATTTCAATTAATTATTGATTAGCAACTTTTAGTTTCATAAAAATGACCAATTTGATTATTTTCTTAAACATTAGTCATTTGGTTGATATTTTGCCAAATCATTTATATCAATCCGTTTAAATTTATTAATATTAATTAATTTAGTTTTTCAGTGAAATTTTTCTTTGGTGCTTTTTTTAAAAACATATTAAAGCTAACTGGAAAGAAACTTAATTTTCTTATGAAAACTTCTCTAAATTTTCAAAAAAGAATAGTCTATTCCACTCCAAGAATAAAGTTTACCTGTTCCAGTCATAAGATTATCTTTCCAGTCACCAAAATATGTATTTCCATCGGAAAATAAGCCTTTGCCAAAGCCCTCCTTTCTCCCAAAGGAATAATGCCCTACGTAGATGTCCTGTTTTAAAGTTACTTCTGTTCCAAATCCATGTTTCTGGTCGTCTTTCCAATCTCCAACGTAGAACTCGTGAGAACTGAAAGGAGACGTCAACTGACCTTTGCCATTTCTTCTGTTACTCAACCAATAACCATCGTAGATTCTTCCATCTTCAAATATTAATTTGCCTCTGCCCTCTCTGCAGTTATTCTTCCATTCTCCTTCGTATACATCGCCTTTTTCATAGAAGTACTTTCCATTTCCACACATTTTTCCCTCCTTCCATTCACCTAAATAAATTTCTTCTTTTTCTGATTTATATCTCCCTTGCCCATGTTGTTCATCGTTCATCCAGTTACCTTTGTATACTCCACCATTTGCAAACCTATACTCTCCTCTCCCATTCCTTTTATCATCCTTCCAACCGCCTTCGTATTTATCTCCGTTAGGGTAAGTGTATCTGCCTCTGCCGTTCTTCTGATTGACCTTTATTTCTCCCTCATATTTCCCACGGTCCGCAAACATATGTGTCCCAGAGTATTTTTGATCATCAACCCAAAAGCCATCGAATGATTCTCCATCGAGATACAAATATTTACCTGTTCCTTGTTTCTTATTATTTTCAATATGTCCTTCGTATATTTCACCGTTTAATAACTTAATCCTACCGAAAAATCGATTGTCATCTAATTGCAGCAAGTCATTTTCCCAAATTCCCTCATAAACATCGCCATTACAGAAGGTAAAGTGTCCATGACCAGATCTTACACCATTTTCAAAATGGCCTTTATATACATCACCATTTGAGAAACTCCATAAGCCAAAACCATGTTTTTTATCCTTCCTATACTCTCCCACATATACATCACCATTGAAGGAGGTGTACTTCCCTTCCCCATTCTTTTCGTCATTCTTCCAACAGCCTTCGTATTTGTCTCCGTTAGGGTACGTATATGTGCCATTACCGTATTTCTTGTTATCCCTTATTTCGCCCTCATAAATTCCACCGTCAGCAAAAGTATATTTCCCCATTACTTTTTGACCCTTTAACCACAAGCCATCAAATGTTTCTCCATTCAAGTACATCAATCTTCCAGTTCCATGTTTTTCTTTGTTTTTCAAATGTCCGAGGTACAAGTCCCCATTTGATAACTGAATCAAACCAAACAGCCGTTCATCATCTAACTGCAATATGTCATTGTCCCAAACACCTTCATAAATTTCACCATTCGAGAAAATATACTTTCCATAACCAGATTTTGTACCATTTTTGAATTGGCCTTTGTATACATCGCCATTGGAAAACTTCCACATTCCAAGACCATGTTTTCTATTCTCCTTATATCCTCCTACATATACATCTCCCCTGTAAGAAACGTATTTTCCTTTCCCTTCAATTAAGCCGTTCTTACATTGCCCTTGATATATACTTCCATTGGGCAGAATTATCTTGGCTCTTCCGTGCAGTGCTCCATTCTGAAATAGGCCAATGTAATTGACACCTTCTGGTGACACATAGGTACCTTCACCTTGTATAACATTATCAATCCAGCAACCATCAAAGATTCCTCCATTTGTAAACCTTAATATTCCTCTGTCCGATTTTTTCTTATCAAAAAAACTATCTTCCTTTATTTCATCGCTGACTAGACTTTGTTCTACTTCAGATTGTTCTTTGTCATCAGTTAAATCTTCTTGATTTACTTCCCCCCCACACTCTGGCACTTTATCTGTCCCTTTAGAAATCTCACTGTTTCTAGACGTCATTACCCATTGCATTCCAATTAGAGTACAGTCTTCACCAATGTTCTTGTTGATGCCTCTGCTATCGATAATTGTTCCTTCTGTTTCCTGTTCACTGCTGTTGTTCACTTCTGCTTCGTGACTTGGGTTGGTTTCCTTCTTTTTTCCATTTTTGTTTAACTCCACGTAAAATAAACACAAGCCTTGATGCGGATTTTTAAGTAATTCTTTTTCCACAGTCTCTGTTTCGTCTCCATTTGAGCCGGAAGATATCCCATTTCCTTCCATCACGAGACCTATGAATAAAATAAAATAGTCATTATTATTCAAAAAATATATTGGTTCTTATATCTTATGGTTCTAATGTCTAATATCATTTGAGAACATTTTATATATCTCGCAATAATTTCTTTGATTTAGTAAAAATTTCTCTTAGGAGTGGATTGATTCAGTTGATTTCAAAATATCACACGATTTAATCTAGATAAGCTTTTAATAGAAACAGTGAACTTGTGTGTCAGCATGCGCTAATTCAGTGATTAGATAATTATTCAAACCCGTTCCATTGTAACCCAAACAATAAATTTCATTAGTTTATAAAGAATGAAAAGAGAATTATTTCGAAAGGAAAATATTTGCATTATAAAATGTAGGATTTTAATCGTCAGCATTTCTATAAAAACAAGTGTAGATTAGTCCAACTTTTATTAGAAAGTCTGAATAATACTTTTCAAATGATATCTATAATTCGAAATCGACTTAAATTTTTCAATCACAACACGGGGATATGACATCGATCAACAGCCGACATTAAATCAAATTAATTAAATTTTTTACAGAAATTAGAATCTATGATTTTCTTTTCTTAACTCGGACAACTGTGATAAATCTTTAAATAAGTTTCCCTTCAAAGATGAATAAAAAAAATTGTCACCTCAAGGCCCTTTTTCAGATTTCTTTTTCTCCTACTTCTGATAAAAATCATCAACAGTCAATAATGTTACCTAAATTTACTAAATCTGAGGCAAAAGTCCTAATGAGTTCAAATGATTTTTTTGTTGATAACGAAACCGAAAGAGAAACATCCATAGGGAAAAGAATCTAAAAAATACGAAATAGTGTTATCTATTATAATAAAAATCAAAATCAGATTATATTTTATATTAATCAAGTCATCTACTAAGATATATAATCGATATATTTACAGTAGGCATAGATTAGCTTTTTTCTAAACAAAATAAAACAATTTTTGTAACAGTACTCATATTTTAAAATTTAATTTTTCCTTTGGAATTGCTAATATCATAGATTGAGAAGAGCTAATTTGCATTTACAAGATTAAGGAACTACCCAATTATTGATCTGAACAATCTTCAACTAATCCACCGCTTAAGACTCGAAGATTCTCAAACAATAATGGCTCTACATCAACTAATTTTAAGCAACAGCTTACTGGCAGTCCATCAAAAGTGCACAACATTTGTAAAGATGTCTGCCATTGGATGTTAAAAAAATACGTCAATTCCGGATCACAAAAAGGCCAGTCTCACAAGTGGAAATGGTGGTATTTCTGGTCGTAGGAAGAACAGTGGGACCTCCTAAAATGAAGGACAAAAAGAATAATCAGTAGGAAAGTCAGACACCTAATTTGTGTATCATCATTGAACCAGGCCACAAACGAATTAAATGCGCGCATAAAATTTATCTTTTTTAACGCGTAAAATCTTGGATTAAGCGTTACAGCGCTTCAAGAAATATCGGCATAATAAAACTAAATTGTAAAATGTAGCAATAAAATACGATTAATTATGCTACTATTATACATTTGAAGAGACATTTGTAGGAGGAAAGTGAGCTATTAAAAGTTGATAGTCACGAGCGTTAGTATAAAGCCAATAAAGAGAGATTTCTACAATTCTTAACTTGAATGAAGAAACCTTGGTGTAAACCATCCGAAGAAATAACGAACTCGAACAGGTGGAAGCTTAAAAAAAATACAAAACATAATTTGGAGACGAAAAAAAAATCCAATTAATACAAGTTTTGATAAAAATTCCAACTTCTATCAAGGCTTATATTAATTCGTATTTTTTTTCTATTAAATTTTGCAATATTAAAAAAGTTTAGATAACTAAAGCATAGAAAATTTATAATTGTCATTTGCCGCAGAAGACTTTGGATCATTATAAATTAATATTAATAAATATTATAATAATGATAAATTAATGCCTTTAAAATTTCTACATTTGCTTACGAAGCATAATTATTGTTTTACATAAAAGTCATTAATTCAATGCATCAGAAAAAAAGTTTTGAATTAAGTAAACAGGAAATGTGTATTTCATTTTTCATCTTTTTGTATTTCTTCATTTTCAGTTTAAACATTTTTCGTAAATCTCGACCAGCGACGATATGTTTTTCGAGAATTCAGTCGGCCTGCCGCTTCAGATTTTCAGGCCGAAATTCTGTTATCATTTCGATTAATAACGTTAGCTATTAATTTCTATTAATTTTTTGATTAAAAATGTTAGCTATTCTGGAGTATTCAAGAAAACTGTGCCCGATGCCCTCTGTTTATGAATATCATTTTAAAGTCAGTAATTAAACAGATGTAGATTTTTATTTCAATGTAGTTCGACATCCTACTACATATGCAAGCCAATTTGTTTAGAAACTAGATCAGAGAAAAAGCGGCAGTCTTCTGACCATCAGCTGATGGGATGCAAATTGCTTATTTCAATCGTACATCTAAAATGGCCTTGAGATCACTACAATAACGAAAAATGCTATCTAAAATAGCGCTATCAATATGAATGCCACTTCACAATGGCATATATTTACACATTTTAAAACTGACTTTATAATAACATTATTATGCATTATAAATCAAGCGAGTTAGAATAAAAAAACAAAAAACTACTTTCAATCGATGTTGATGCTTTCAAAAGTTCATAATTCAAGTTCAAGGTAGCTGGAAAACTTTTTAAATTTTTCGTAGGATTTTTTTTTTTTTTTTTTTTTTTTTGTAATTGTTTACGATAAGTTTTTATGATTGGTTATATAGGAAATAACTAATTTCCTATTGATTGTTTTATAAATTTGATGTAGATAAGAGGACCTGGATTAAAATCCTTCGAGATGTTAAAGTTACAGTGAGTGTTGTTGTCTCGCCAAATACTACCTTAGAGAGCTTAAATTTTCAAAATGGGAACTTTGGAACTGATTTTTATATTTAAATTGAACCCGTTACTAAAGAGCCTGAAATAATAATCATAATAATAATAAAACTACATAAATAGTTTTTATATTGACATTCGAAATTTCACACTTTCATTCTCTTGATAATTTTTTTTCAAGGATTGTGGGAGGTGACACGTGAAGGCGAATCGATAAAGTGCAAACAGTTGGCGCCACAAAAATATATGTTAAATTTGGAATTATAATTTATTATAATTAGAGCAATAATCTATACTATTCTTTTTATTAATTGATACTATAAATAAATCTTCCAAAGAAATTTAATATGTACTAAGCGAATCTGTATGTCTTTTGGCAGCGTAATTATGAAATGCGTAATTAGTAAATTTATACTAACCCTTTAGATCTTTTATGATATTTTTTTTCTTTTTAATCTTGACTGGTTCCATAGTGTCCTAAGTAATTATTACTATCCCTTTAACACCATTGCCCCTCACTACGTATACTTTTAATTTTGAAACCACAACTGAAACTAATTTAGTTGCTCCCTCTTTTGTCTGTTATTGGAACTAAAGATAAAAAAGAGGCATCGGGGAATAATTACGGTGCAGAAGTGAAGCCACGCCTACTCTGGAAACCAAAACTATTGCGATTTCATTGCAATTATATTTGTTTATCGTTATAATGACGCTTTTAAACTTGTAACCCACTTATATGCAGATAAAAGAACATATTTTGAACAAATGTAAAAGATTAAAAAGTTGAAATAAATTAGGAAAAAAAATATTCATTTATATTCTGTGAAATGCTTATATATTATTATAATTCTTGATATATGAACTAATTTTAAATATTAATAAGAATATTAGCTCCAGATAATACAAGGTTATATACTTTTTTCTTTCAGTTGCTCAACTAAGAAATAATTATTAGTGTGTTTTATAAATAATTTCTTTTATTTTCTGTTTTTTAGCTTTCTATTTATTTTTTTTTTACATTGATAATGAAAACACTTTTAATATCATAAAACAAATTTCTCCTGATTCTAATGGATTTAAAAATCAAATTATTGAACATACACTAAAACCCCGATTATCCGAGTTTCCGCTTTAACCGAGCTGTCAAATATTTCTAAGATTTTTTTTTTTTTTTGGTTCTACATTTTCTATTTTTAAAACTACTGAAAAAAATTCTGAACTTGAACTCACAAACCCTCAGGAAAACGAAAGAGAATTCGCAGAATATTGGTCGCAATTAATCTTCGTTCGTCTAGTCGTATGACCTCCTACCTGGAATCGGGAAATGGAAACATTGCTGCAGAAAAACGCCAAAGTAACGTAAAACAAAAAACAATTAAAGACTTTTTTAAGTAAAAGAACTCTTTCAATATGAATTGTATGTGGTGAATCTGTATAACTTCTGTATTTGTTAAAATATTCATTTAAACCTATACGATTTATTTTATTTACAATTTTCGCTTTAACCGAGTTTTTCGGTTATCCGAGTTCGTCTTGGTCCACATTAACTCGGATAATCGGGACTCTACTGTACTTAAATTCGATACTGAAAATTAAATGCTGAATTTTACATTTAAATATTATATTTTTTTAATAGCAAAATGATTTACATAAATATCTGTTTTATATTGTTTCAGCCATAGGTATAATTTTTTTCCCTGAATCAGCAGTAAATATTGACTTTTAGTAATACCTATTTTAAATAAATTATACATCGAAATTTTTCTGTAATATTTCGGATCTGTAATTACTGATATCTTTATATTAAAACAAGATATTTTTTTGACATTGCTCAATAAATAATCCTAAATATTTAGTTAACATTTTATAGATGAGGGTAGCCAAGACGTAAGGAGCTAAGGGTTAAAAGTTTTCTATTCTCCTCCACACCGATCTTAGTGTTCTGTGTACAGGATTTATTTTTGGGGTATTGCCCACCCGACTTCATCTCAGGCCAGGGTCAGTGAAACGTTGAGTCTTATCTCCAATGACCCCATGGGGCAGCAGGATATCACTAAACTATATGTCTATTTTATAGATGAGAAACAAAGAAAATGGAGCAAACACTGATTTTTAAGAAGAAGTAATTAAACAAGTAATTAAAAAAAAGTACTATTAAGATTTCCAGAAAAAAAAAAAAAGAAATTTAGAGTAGCATTAATTCAAAAACATTCTGAAAATTGGTCAAATAAACTTTTATAATATTCATAAAATATTTATTGCAATCTTCCTGGGAAAAAATCCTTTCACAGAAGACTACTTGGAAATTAAAAAATCCAAATATTAGTAGGTTTATTCAGATCATCGTGGAAATCATTGAAAACTTCAACAAAATCAGAATAATCATTTTTAGCGAGCCATTTGGGAACTATTGTGATAGCGACCAAGATCGGTAGTTATTGCGCTTATCCTGTCAGTCCGTCCGATCTGTCCACCTTTAATAACTCCCGAACGGAAGGTCGGATCGATAAACGGATTTCATCATCGTGTTCAGAGGCCCCAAACACCGTAGGAATAGGGTATTTTCAGGGACCAAAAATGATTTAGGCTATAATAAAAATCAAATCCTACTCGTAATAATGAGAATGGTTTTTTAATGAGGTAAATTCGTTGTAAATAAATTAAATTTTATTTAAGAATATTGTTAGTGTTCAAAACAAAGATTAATAAACAATTAATTAATGCCACAGCAGCAGCAAGGAAAACAATTACAGCATAGGTTGACTTTCCTTCATTAATGAATCGCCCTGTATTGAACTGTAGCAAGTTTTAAGAGAGATAATGATCGGAAGTGGGGATTTCCATGAAAATGTTAAAAAGGAAATCTACAATAACTCAGTTATTTAACGTTAGTAGAACGAAAACATGGAACTGTTCCAAACATAGGAGAACAAATTAATAATAGCGAATTATAGAACACGTAAAGCAAAAGGATTTCCAGCAAATAATACTGTTTAGAAATGCAGGTAGTTAATAGTTATGTTATACAAAGAAATTAAAGTATTTTAGAACAAAATGAATGCAATAGAAGTTTATAATCTGAGATCAATTTATTTTATTACCATTTGGAGGCTCTACACTTTAAATATATGTTGGGTTTATTTATTTCATTTTTCTGTATTCAATTTGATGAACTGAGAAGATTAACTTAAAATATAACTAATAATCATACGAAATACAAATATATCATTTTATTTACATAAAAGCCTAATGCAATTACATATGTCAAAGATCATCAATAGCTATAAATAAAATTAAAAATTTATATATTTATTTAATAAATATGCTAAAAAATAGAATTATGTCACTTTTTTTTTTTTTAAATGAAAAAAATTCTGTTCTTAAGGGTTTATTATATTATTCTTATTTTGTTGAGTTAGGCCAATAAATAAAAAACAAATTTTGATTCTTTCTAAAACCGAAGCAGCACACGTTTTTATTTATTGATTTTTGTTTCACTTTGTCAATTGGTGAAATTCTCTTGAGGTTACAGTTGGATATAATCTCCTAATCTGCCAATTGCTGCTGTGATGTGCAGCTCTTGAAAAATCATACAAAACAAATGGTAAGATTAATAATAATCCGTTAAATACGTAGCTGATGAAACAAATATTTGAATTAATTCTTAGAATAAAGAAAATTTCTGTTTAACTTTACTAATCCTGTGAAATCGAAAAGGAAGCAAAAGAAATTCAGTAGCTTTTACTTCCTTCGAGATCTTTCTGATGTCATCGAGTCATTGCTAAATCTTAGTTCCCTTCTTTAAGTGACAAATTATTCTGACTTATAGAATAATTATACAAAACGATCTGACAGCTTGAATTGTAAATTAAATTTATAGGGTTTTTGAGTAATTAATATTCTATAATAATAACTGAATTTCCATGATAATTCAGAATTATTGAGAAAATGAGTAGAGGCACATCCCACAAATACAACAAAGCTCGATTTAGAAAAATTAATTTCCTGTGAAAAGTTGGCATCTACTTGTAATTATGTCATGAAAGTAGACTCTGCTGTTATAACCCCTTTATTTTAAATTGAATAAATCATAAAGATTCATTAGTTTCTTTTGTTCTGACTTTTCTGTTGGGATGATATTGTATATAAGTTATTATTTGTTGTTAAAAATAAAGCAGTGCATAAAATAAAAAGCAATATGAAAATTACAATTTAGATACGTAAATTCAATGATTTGGTGGTAAATTAAATCACAGTTCAACTTTTTTAGCAAACCCAACTCCTTCTCAATGCTTCCAAGTTCTAATACGTCTTCACTTTTATTTCAGGGATTTTATTTTATTTATTTCAAGGATTGATAAAGTGAAGCGTAGGTTGATTTTATTAGTTGAATGAGTTATAAAACATTAAAGAAAATGGAAATCACTCATCATGTACCAATGAAAACAAAAACAAAACAAATTAATGCCAAGAGTTATAAAACGCTTCATTGAAATACCATGGACTGATTGAAACGCATTTCTTCAGTTTCACTAACACTGGTACCTTGAAAATTATCTCAACGAAACTTTTCTTTGGCTGAGTAATGCAAAATACTTCCTTTAGTAACACTTACGTAGTCTCAAAAGTTCAACCAACCTAAGTTCTGTTTGTTACAATTCCCCTTTCGATAGAATTCCGTAAATGTTTCTCCTTTCGTTTTAAATAAAATCTAGAAAATTTACAGGAACTGAAGTTTCCTTATCGGTCTTTCCAACTTTAGCAGACACAACTGTCTTTTTTCGACGGAAGATATGTTTTTTTTCCACTGTTTCGCCATCTTTTTCTTTCATTATCCTTTCATTTATTATTATTATAAGAGCGCCTTTGTTTGTTTGTCTGTTTTTTAATTTTTTATTTTGTATTTTTAATATTTTGAATACACTAAAACAATCTGTAAATCAATGAGAACGATCGATTCTTGGTAATATGGACCTCTTTACCACTAGGCATCGTGTGGAGGAGATCTTTAAAATGCTTCTATTTAGAAATAGTCATTAATTTAGGAATTAATGGAATAGATCCTAGATGGCAGGAGCCACTTGATGGTAGCAAAATGTTATTTAAAATCCCATAACAAATGCCCCTTTTCAGCTGGAATATTCAAGTAATAATAGTAAATCATCAGTTTATTGATCCTCTATACAGAACGGGCTAGAATATCTTTTAATAAGTTAACGTTTATCTTTGAAAAATCTAATGCTGTTGAGTTTAGCTTCACCAGTGTACATTTTATTTATAGGTGAAAGTCTAAAAGTAACCGCTTTTATCACAGTAATGTCTGTACCAAACCTCTGGGAAAAGTTAATTAAATAGAGGAACGTTAAATAATTTCGTAGAGAAGTTAAACAGAATTTTGTTTTTTGACGTTTCTGAAGGGTAAATTTTGACTAAATTTGTTAAAATGTTTCTGTTAGCTATAAGAATGGTATGGAGAGAAATTGTCCGTTTGAAAAGCATGAAGTTATTCTGCATTAATGAAATTTTGTCTACAATTTAGCGTCTTTTCTGCATCCCTGTACTACATACGTTAGTGAGACTTATTACGAATAGGGCTTAATTCATTTTGACTGTCTTAAAAATAAAATTAGCTGAGACATCAAATTAAATATCAATTCTAAAGAAATTATCTAATATGTATTTTATAAAGTTTGTCTGTTTATCCTCGATATGTTTCAAAACAACTAAAGCAACTACCATAAAACTTAACAAGCATTAGAGTAAGACTTGATAAATCTGGTATCAGCTCAACCACTTGTTTTAGATCTGAGATATGGTGAGATATTAATTGAGAAAAAGCAAGATTTTCTTCTTACCTAAAGAACATCGCTAACTTTCCAAATAGGCCAGAAGAGTGTGCTTCGGCTCAGTGTTTTTTTTTTATCTAAACAAAAACGATTAACTCCTGCATCACAGCTGGTGTTACACGAGTATAAATGTAATAATTTATATATACTGTAGTTATTATATAATATTTAACCTATAACACTAACAAATAAAAGCACATGTGATTATTATATATATTAGCTAAAATAGCTTTGATGCAATTTTTTAAGCAATTATAATTCTTTACATTAACTAGGCAAATATAATAATTATTTAAATTTTCCAAATTTGGAATCAAAGATTTCAATAGAGTTCTTTCGCATAAAAACTGCTGACAAATAGCGAATGAACTGAAGTTTGTCTTTCTTCACCACTTGCACACGGCATTCACGGTCGGTAAAAGAAACACTTGGTAAAAAGCGTATGTATTTCTTTATTATTTTATTTTTTAGCTTTATTTCGTATTTAGTATCAAATCTAAGTTATACTCGTAACAGTACCTGGATCTGCAAGGCTTCATCACTAATTCAAAACTCTATTCATCCCCAGTATTCCTCACCAACATCTGTTTCGAATATCGTGAAGGAAGTCTTGTAGTGGGTTTCTCTGTGTTGATTTAGGATCTATGATTGACGGAGAAACGGTAAGAAAGCACCCTTAGATGAAAAAAAAAATAATCCCACTGACATTATTAAATTTAGGAGTTGTAGCCAATTGTACAAAATATGATCCCGATAGGTCATAGGCATAAATTAAGATTCACTGAAGCAATAATATTAAACAGCTTTTCCTGAACACTCAATTTAGGAGAAGTGACAAAGAGTGCCGAATTCTTTTTGTCTGATAAATAGTTTTTGATTTTACGGATAACCTTCCAAGTCATTCCCTCGCGTGAGGTGTGATCAGGTTATATTTTATCAAAACCAAAAGAAGACATTCGATTCTGTCTTTATTCGTTATAAATTATACAGTGTATTATAGTGACTATAAATCCTTAATTTCATTTCAAAATATCTTTTGATCATTAATTCTGAAGCAGAAATTGTTTGATTATTTCCTACTAGGAAAGATTTAATGAGAAAAAGCGTCTTTTATCTCAGTTGAACTCCGGCGTCGGATCTAATAGATCATGTATTCCTAGTAAAATGAACAGAAAAAGAATTAGATGCAATGCAACGACAAAATATAACGAAGTTTACAATTTCCTCAGTTTAATTGATTCCTTACCATTAAAAAGCAAGCTGCTATCACAAGTGCCTTTGAACGTGATTCCATATCTTTGGGGAGACAAATGTAATAATTGTCTTTTTGTTTGATATCTCGGAATTTACCAGTGGATCTTCTATTTATGATTCCTATTTGAGTCTTTTCCTTTTTTTTTTCTCCTTCCTTAACCTCCAGCAGCTAAAACAAGAAAATAACTTTATTTTGGTTTCTACTTTTTTGTTATGTTACCTTTGATTTTGTTTTCTGCCAAATTAGGAATGATATTATGTATTAATCTTGCCTTCCATGAATTATTTATTTATCGATTTAAGAAAAATGGTTTTGATTTAATTCCTTGTCCCTTTATTAACGTTTAACGATATATGCAGAATATATTCATGTAGTTTTTTTTTAATCCAAATTCTTCGATATAGCCCTTAGGAAAACAAAATACTACTATTGTATTTAAAAATCCATATTGGTTGGTTTTGCCAGACCATGAACGTTAAGTGGCCACTTGAATACTCCAAATAATGATATTGTGATGGCAACTTAGGCAGCTATTGATAAATGCTGATGTCAGATTGTCACTCTTCATTTTGAACTGTGCTGTTGACGATTTTAATAAATGAATCTTTCTTGTAAAAATCAAAAGGAATTGCAGGGAAGAAATAGAAAATGTACCATTCCCTTATTATACTTTCTCTTGTACTTTGAGAGTTTTTATTAAGTCTTTATAAAGGTAAATATATAGTATTTCAACTTGAGAAGATAAAAGCGAGATCTTTATTTATACTTAATTTTTGTTTGATTTAATTTTAATTTAGTTGTATAAAAGTGATTTTTTTTTAAAATTTCATTGAAGTATATCAATAATCTACTCAAAGATAAATTTTTATCGATATTTTTCCAAATAGCAACATACTGTCTTAAATGAGACCAATTCTATACAAATAGTATCTCAGATCAGTTGTTATTGATTATAATATAAGGAAGGAATCGAAATCAAGAGACAGCATGTGTAGAGTAAAGAATGGAAGATTGCAATCCAGATTCTTAATAGATGGATTGAACATTTTTAATGAAAGGAGTGAAATCGAGAGAAAAGATCAACTGTGCAAAATCTCTCCGTTGTGGGGGATGGAGAAGTAGAAGAACCATCCCTAGAAGAGCTACGGTAACAAAGCTAGAAAATAATAAAGCATCAGGAATCGACCAGTGCTGACTCAACTTATTAAAATGACTGATCTATATAAACTGCTTCAGAAGCTTATTAACGTTATTTGGCAAAATGAGAAAATGTCTAATTAGTGGAAAAAAAAGACTTAGATTTTGAAAACTATAGGGTTATCACTTTCCTGAATGTCACTTAATTTTGGCTTATCCCTTATTTATCGTCCGTTTGTCCCCATTTGTTGAAAAGGAAACTGGAGGGTATAAGGCGGTTTTCGAAGGGGGAGGACAACAATTGAGCAGATTTTCTCTTTGAGGCAGATCTTAGAGAAGACATGTAAACATGCTATCAAGACGTACCACCTTTTTTAAACTTTCAAGTAGTGTACGATACTGTGAATAGAAACGCTCTACGAAGCAATGAAGCTCATTGATATTTCACAGAAACTTAATTACATTAGTGGAAAAAATTATGGCATTCCCGTTCCCTAAATATCATACTCAGCCATCGTGTGTGGAAATATTGTAGTAATGATAATATTCAATGCAATGCAGAGGACCTTTTTTAATAGTGCTCTGTTATTAAATGACGCAGGAACCTGCCAAATAAAATAATTAAATATTTAATTTAATGTTTCATTTAATACATCACAACTGGATATGCATTAATGAATTAAAGTTGTGAGTCAATGCCAATTTGAAAACTGAACCCAAATACGCTAATTAGATGGTTTTTGCAGTCAGAAAAGCAAAGAAATTTCTTCCTAGTATTTTGTTGAATCTCCCTTTGCCTTGAATTGGCTACACATCTCTAGGGAATAGACTTTATCAAGTTCTGAATGTATGTTTCATCCAAATAATGATACCAAACATTGATTAACATCTCCTGAAACTGCAGAAGTCGACCGCCTTTTGGATTGGCTCCTATCAGCACCCCTTTCTTCCTTTTCGGACCAGCAGTTTTCAATTAGGTTAAGGTCGGAGTAAGACCGTTATGTTCAATTGGCTATTTCCAGGCCAGAGTAAGACCGTTATGTAATTTTCCCTGAGATAATTTTGCACCTAAAACTTAAAAAAAGGAAGGGAAAAATACTTTCTGTTACGACTCGTTGACAAGGCGCTCCATCATGTTGAAACATGTCATCATGGACATCACCAACTTATCTCTGATAAGTTGCAGAGGACCACGAAGGATCGTTATATATTTTGCAGCATTCACTGTAGCATCTATGAAGTGAAGCCGGCTTACACTGCTATGGGAAATGCACCCCCAAACCATCTGACCTACTGGGAGCTTCACAGTTCCTCTAATGCATTCAGAAAAAATATTTTTCCGAAACCCGTGGATGCACATACTACAATCGGAGCTGTGGATAATAAATTTCGATTCGTCGGAAAATACCATCTTCTTCCATTCGTTTCTGGCCAGGCTGTATGTTCGTTTGTCCACTTTAGGCGAGCAGAAATCACCTTCTTTGTCAGCAATGGCTTCTTCGTAGAACGGGAGTGCATCAGGACCATACTGAAAGTAGACTCCTAATATTGTTGTCCAAATACATTTTGTCAAGCGATTTTCAGGTCAGTGGATGAGACAATGCTGTTCCAGAGTGAAAGTATCTTCAAAAACCGATCCTGGGATAGTGTAGATATTTTCTTCCTACCCCCACCTTTCTCAGTACTTCCAATTTCTTTCCATTTCTATAATAGCCCTTATGCTGAGGACTGATTAAATCCAACTCTCTGTGCAATATCTCTTAGTGGTATATCCTTTCTTGTGCAGCACAAGACATACATTCTTCTTCTGCGGAGTCATTTCAAAGTTCTTCCCATAGTGGAATCACTTAAAAAAACACAAACCCACCACCCCGATAGCTGTTTTCAATCATCTGAACCAGTCACACTGTTTAGTGGCTTAAATACTCGTTACCAATGGATGACGTAATTGCTGTGGTGTACGATGCAATAGTTTAAGTTCTGATGCAATTATTCTTGTGTATTTCTAAATTCCGACCAACTTAGAAGGTGATGCAATAACTTTTTTCCACTTCTGTAAATCGATAAATATGAGAATGAGGGACAACAAAATTCAGTTAGCACTGAACCCATGATAGTCAACAAAGGCAGAGAGACGGCCTAGCGTGGTTGCTTTGTAACGTTGACATGGAAGAGAAGTAAACATCCAATCTTCTGGTCACATTTTTAATAAATCTCTCCAAATATTGGCCTATGCGGATGATGTTCATATCATTGCTAGATCCGAAACTGCATTAATTAAAGCCTTTATTGCATTAGGAAAAGAAGCAATTAAAAAAGGATTGAGAATTAATCAAGCAAAAACGAAATATGCGTCACTTGAGCAAAGAAAAGATAAAAAAGATTTACCACTGTAAAAATAGGAGTTTTGACTGAGTTGGAGCAATACAACATCATACAATAATATCGGACTGTACCTATTAAGTGAATCAGGGTTGATCAACTATCGTAATTAATAGCATCTGGTTGGAGAGAAGTGTGCTGCTTCCGGCTCTCTGAGACTACTTTGTTGCCAGACTTGGATGCATGATTTATATTCTCTTTCAGACGTCTTGAATTCTCGGTTGTATTACATGAGATGACCAACAGATGGTACCCTTATATGAAGACTCATTTGCTTTTCAATCCATGTTGCTTTTTTTTCGAATATAAATAGGTATTTGTGAGACACCCATAGCGAAGTTGATGTGAATTAAACTATGCACAAGAGCTCGTTTGTAAAGTGTTCACCAAGTGCTTTTAACATTGTCTTTTGTGAGTTCTATTTGCTTTGTGAAGACAGTGCTACTGTTTCGAGATAGCGTCTCCCTAGTACTTTTTGCTATAGAAATTTTGCAGTTTATGTGACATCTTGCAAAAATTAAACTTGACAGCTTCTGCTACGTATGTTGGAAAATCACGTTCAAAGCACAGATAAAAGCACCTGTACAGAAGGCTTATCAATTCTATTTCGGCTGCAAGGTTGGGACGAAGATAAAATTTGCACCCCAAAAATTTGCTGTACAACATGTTCGAGAACACTACTGGCTGGTTAAAGCTGTTTGAACACATCATTGTGGAAACTCTTCATTAATTCTTCCAAGGTAAGTTTGAAAGCAGTTCTATTACATAATGGTAATGAATACTCATCGATACCTATTGGGTACATGAAAGAAACTTGCCAAAGCATAGTGATTCTGCTTCAAAATATTCAATACAAGGAATAAGAGTGGTGCGTTTGTGCATATTTAAAAAGTAATTGCATTGTTGACTGGTCTACAAGGAGGATATGCGAAATACTGTTATTTTTTTGTGTGTGTTTCTGGGACAACCGTGCAAAAGATCGCCACCATGTGCTAAAAACACGGTCTGATCGAACTGAAGCTTCCGTGGTGAAAGAACATAGCATTAGTGTATACATAAAATACTGTTGCTGTCCCTGCGTATTAAAATTAATTAATATTAGGATTAATGAAGAATTTCGTGAAAGCAATGAATAAAGATGGTGCTATAACTTTTTAGGCAGGGCTATAACTTTTTAGGCAATCTTAAGGGCAGACAACTGAAGAAATCGTCAAGAACCCCTTTCTTCATATAGAGCATTTGGATGTAATGTAATAATAGTTTATTTTTATTGTAAGGTTTTGGGATACAAATAAACAATAATTTAGTGATGCGACACCCACTTAACTTAAGGATGGTCCTGTTAGGAAGGCAGAGAGGAGTTAGTAATCACTAAATTAGAAATACAAATAGTGAATGAAAAATAAAAAACCAAAAAGAGTCATTATTACAGATAAATAATTAGGTGGTATATAAAAAAATTCATAAGAAAAGCAAATGTACAATAAAAGTTCAAGCAAAATTATTTACATTTAAATAAAATTCATATAAGATTGATTTAAAAGAATGATAATTTGGTAATAACATTATTGTGTTCACTTAGTTCATATAGTAAGGAATAGATGAGAAAGGACAGGAGGGTTTTAGGGAAGAAGATTGGGAAAAGCGAATTCGAGTGTGGAACAAGAATGATTTGTTGCTGAGAAGAATTCTCCAGATTTCCATATCGTAACAATCTTGGCTTATTTGAAAAAAGAAGGAAAGACGTCTTCAGCTGCTGACATATGTGAGCTAGAGGTAGAATAATTTCGTCTGTTATCTTTTTTTAGAAGAATGGGAGATGATTCATCCACAAAATTTCGCTCTATTGCTAAACTGCATTTCTTATATTCACACCTGAATTTTTGTTTCCTCAACTGATGGGAGCAGTCTTGGATAAACATAAAGAAAGGTTCCTGCTGTGGTATATTAAATTATTAAAATAAAATAATTTAATTATTTTAAGTTAAAGTTGCTTAAATAATATGCATGTGAAAATTGCTTGAAAGAAATTTTTTTTTTATTATTTTGAAATGGAAGTGATCCATAGAAGATTTAAATATTCAAATTTTGGCGTGTGTAATGAGAAGTCAATGTGACGTCATAGAAGTATGACTTGGTGTCATGACAGTTGGTATTGGAGAGCGAAGTTGAATGCCGTAGAAAGTGTGTTCAATTAGGAACGGTTTGATTCCTAAGCTGTTAGCGGTTAGTTGAAAATGGATCGAACCATTAATTAAGGAGTTTGGTCAGGATGAACTGAGAACTCAAGCGAAATGAGTCCTATCGAAAGTAAGGCTGTTAGAAGCTAAAGTTTGATGGAAAGGGAAGACGAATACGAAATTCCGATAGAAGCTATTGCGGTGTGAATTTGAATGGAACCTAAATTCCTGGACTGGAAGAAGTTTGGTCTAAAGAAGACACGAACAAAGGAAGTGTTTAGAACACAAGGAAATATATCGTCCGAAGGAACTTTTGAATAACGGTTCGTTCAGTAGAAATAATTAAAATAATTATTTCGAGAAGATTTCTTAATTGGAAAATAATTAGAAATAAGAGAATAAATTAACACCTCAAGAAACTAAGGAATATTAAAGCAAATGTGATATGTGGAAAAGAAAATTCTTCGAATAAGCATTTGAACTGTTTTGGAATATTGAAGTTATTTCGAGTAGCCTGAACCCTTTCATCGAAGTGGAACGCTCCATGCCAAGATGTGCCTAAGTGGAATTATTCTCCTAGTTAGCGAATAATTGAACATTGTAGCTGATTATATAAAGGTAATAAATACCAAATAATATTCTAATCGAAAATTAAATACTCGCTAAAGATAATTAGCAATTTGAACTATAGGAAGAAATATTTATTTCAACGGATTATTATTTAAAGTTCGAGAGGATAATAACGTCCAGAAGAGTCAACGTTTATTGTGCGAACTTCAGTTATGTGTTTACGTTCACTGTAAGAAGGAACGAACTTACGTGAATTAAAGTTTGAATTATTAGAAGGCCAAGTTTGTTCTCGCGAAGTATTGTGGGAACGACACATCCTATGACGAGTAAGTGACCCGCCATATTCAACTCGTTGATTCATGGGTTAACAGTGCTTCAGAATTATTCAGCTGTAATCTACAAGGTGAAGCGGTTACAACGAAGCAACGCAGAGTACTTCAAAGGTGAAGACTTCGAGCGCCTTCAATTTGTAAGTAGCGAACTCATTATTTTCTTAATTTTGGGTGGGCCAAAATACCTGATAAATTGAAAAAAGAAGTGAAGACAAATTAGTGACGTGCGAATTGTGACTTATCATATTGGAATTATTATTCAATTTCGCACAAGGTGTTTAAAGCCAAATGGCATACTCATATTAGAATGAATTGCTTAGTGAGTAAAAGTGATATAAGTGAATTGCAATATAGGATGAGTATTGTATTCTTTACAAGTGCATACAAGTGAAAAGGTTATTCCTAGTAAATTTACAAGTGCATACAAGTGGAAAGGTTATTACTAGTAAACTAGTTACCTGTGTGAATTAATACTTAATATCAAAATAAGCTATAGTGTAATAGTGAAGCGATAACAAATAATTAACTGTGAAATAAGATTAGTAAATAATCAGATGAAGTGCTTAATATTATATTAGTGTGAAAGTGAATTATTGTGTTACCCGTGGATATCTTTCTATATGAAGATTAGAGAACTCAATAACTTTAAACCAGTGCTATGAAAGTGCTAATCTTTTCAGCATATTGTGTGATAATAGATATCACCTTTGTAAATAGTTGTTTGGAAAAATTTTAAATACCCCAAATAAACGCACATGAATTTTACAGCCATTTTAATCATTTCATTGCTTGCCACTCTCTATATAAGTAGGGTTCTGCGTATATCCCATCAAGACATCAAGTCCCTGATGGAAAAAAAATAAGATATTGCTGAAATTGGGACGAGAGTATGTTGGCAGACTGCTGTTGGGCCTTGGAAACAGACGCTCCAGAGATCAAATATAAGAGAAATAATACAGCAAAATAAGTTTCGTATAAATTTAATATTTACTGTTCGTTTTGAAAAGCGAGAGCCACGACAACACAGACGATTCTACTCCGCAAAGGGGTGATACGCTGAGATGGGCACTTTCATAAGACATGTTTTTCTTTCAGTACCTGTTATTTTTGCAATACTATTTATTCTTTCCATAATTCTTCCCGAAAAGCGCAAATAGAACGCAGCTACTAGTAAACTAACACTGATAAAAAGTAAATATCCTCTCTTTATTTTTCCTCCACCCTATTTTCATGAAATCCAAGGAGACCTGACGCATGCGCAAAAGCGTTGAAGGCTCTCGTAAACGAAAACGAACAGTATTAGGATTTATTGCTTTCAAATTTAACTTTTTGCAATATAAATAAATATTTGGTGAAATAGGTTTATCTCCTTTGAGTAAAATAGAATTTTTCTTTATTAAACCCATATCTCTAGAAAACTGTGGATGAGAGAACAAAATGGCTGTTAGATTCGGATTCAGAGCCCTCAAAAATATAATGATCAGACAAAATTTTGGAAGGGAGGGAAATTTTTTTTTAATTTTTTTGTAGACCAGCATCATTATTAATAAAAGAATTCGTTTTTTATTTTCTAATGCGTTTTAAAAAAAATCATTGTTGCTAGCGTTAAAAATAGCAAAGGAATTCTGCCAACATTATTATTTTTGTTATTTTGTTCTGGAAAGCATCATATTTATTCTCATAAGATTTTATCTCTTGAACAAAGTTACTTAAAATTTTATAGATGGGTAACACTGTAATTACGAAGGGTGTTTTAACTTGTGTTCATTAAAATTAAAGTAAGGAAAATTGCTTAACTTGTGGATACTATTTTCCTGACTTTAACATTATAATTCCTTTTTAACATCATGAATTCATGACTTGTATTGACTTACCGTAAACTTAGTGTAGAGTCTTGGGACTAAGGGAATTTCAATAATCATAATGACTTTTCCTTTCTCATTTTCTATCAAAAGCCTCTCTTTAAACCACCGTCGAGTTTGTTTAATGCTTCCAATGAACGTATTAATATCAGTGCTCACATCTATGCGCTATAGAACAAATTATAATTAAAGAACTGTTAAAATCATAGCCTGTATAGGAAAACCCTGTGAACAATTCTATATAATAACTTTCCTATTATAACAGCTTCTTCATTTCGTTTTTTTTACAAAAAAAAACCCAAATACATAAACCAAAGGTTATTTTTCCTTAGAAATTAAGTTTAACGGGCATATTATTAACTAAAAAAAAGAAAAAATCAGAAAACAAAAACAAGATTAAAAGATTTACACTCTTATCACGGACGGGAAACTGAGGGGGGATAAAACTGGCAGAGGACGGCTATTAAGGCAGAAACGGCCATCCCAGTATCCCGCCCGTTATATCTAAGAGTGCAAATCTTTAATCTTGTGCATTTCTCATTTTTGTTTTTTTTAATTATTTTCCTTGTTCATTGAAAGATGCTAATTAGGGGTAAATTTCTCGTTTCTCACAGTTCCCACATAAACCAACCAATAAGAACAATTTCATGTGAACTTGGTTTGTAATAATTCGAGCTTGGATTTCCCAAACTGCACTTGAACTCACGTAAATCTATCAATCCAACACGGTTCAAATTGGCAGAACTTCAGTGACAATGTAATCTATAAAGATTTGGGCTCCACACAATTAACAGGGCTTTGATGAGCACAGATTTAAAAATACAAATATCAACATTGAAAGAAAACACAGGGAAATTGTGCATCATGTCAGTTTGCTATCAAAAAGAACATTTTACTAAAAAATGTTGTTTTTTTTTGTTTTGTTTTTTAAACAAAGATATGGTGTCTTTGTTTCTCTCTTTTTTTTATCCTAGTAAAGCAGCAATTATTTTAACTTCCATTTTAGTGAATATTAACTTCAATCATTTGATCATACTTTTTTGAAGATTAAACTCCAAACTTGACCTTCTCGTCAGTTTTTTTGGGCTTCGTGTGTAAACCTCATGAGCACGTTCTACTTGTTTATCAGATACACGTGGTCTCTCCGCACTTTTACCTTTACCCAAACATCCCGTTGTTTCAAATTTCTTGTACCAATTACAGATGGACTGCTCCGTCGATGGTAGTTTTCTGAAACGTGTTCGGAACTGCATTTGCACTAAAGTTACAGTTTGGCTAATTCGAGGACACAAAATGACTTCGTAGCATTCGCGATCATTTTGCATGAATGGTCAGGTGACGTCGCTACCGATGCTTTATATTAATACCATCCATTACATTAATAAAAAAAATCTCTCCCAAACCGTGCATAGTTAGTGTCGATATCGAAACAGTTTATATTCTATACAATGTTGAAACTTAGAAATGGCAGCGGAAAGTATTACAGATAGCTTAATTCAGGTTTATTGCGGGTTTCCGCCACACACTTCATGGTCATCCCCCTCCCTACCCAAATAAAAAGTTTCTTTTTATACTTTTACATTGTCTCCACTATGGAACTTACCCATAGGCCAAATTTCAAGTTTGTAGCATGTTGGGAAGTATGCTAAACATTTCGTTCAGATACACATCCACAAATTTTCCTTTTATATTATAGATAACAATAAATATTCTTGCTTCTGCTGTGTCAAAGAACACTACTGACGTGAATGTCAATTCCAATATAAAAAAAATGCTTCCAGTTATCCTGTACGGAAAGGATGTTTTATCCAAAGTCATGTCATGTGAGGTCCTTAAACAGGTGTCATGTTTGTTTTGCAGTTCCAGTTGTTTGCTCGCATTTCATTCAGTCCACTACTGTGACGACCACCAACTTCGTTGCAAACCTTGTATTAATATTGAAGAATATTCTGGTACACCCGATCAACAATACCTGGTGTATTTTGAATCTCTTGTGCCGCTGCCAGAATTCTTGCAACCAGCTTTTCCTCCGACTATCCAGGCGGGTCTCGTAATTACGACTCTTCATGTGACCCAACAGGAAAACCGAAAACTCATGTGGAGTTTAATCCGGCGATCGTGGAGACCAAGCAACTCGGCCTATCCATCTTCCCCCTTATTGTTTGGTGGAGATGATCTCGGACAAATTGATTTTGATTTGCTTGTGGCGCAGTGCGTTTCGGACATAGGTTTCTATTCAAAACGTTATCTGCTCGGTTCCCTCTACAAGCCCTGAGAGTTTGTAATTGGAATTTGGAAACACCCTGTATATTCATGGTACTCGGGAAAGTTTTAAGTCACCCAAATAACTTTTGAACGAAGATAGTTAAAGTTAGGGAAGTTAGGTATTGGTATAGGAAAGCGACTATGTGCTATCAGATGAGACTGATGGCAGCGCCCCTAGCGGCAAAATGTGAAAAAGTTAATTTGTAACTCTTCCTCGGAAACTATGAGATTTACGGAGAAAAAAAATAAATGAGAAAGTTGTAGAGCATCACCGAATTAGTAGGAAATAACATTTTACAGAAAAGAATCATGCAAATAGAAGGAAGGAGACGCTAGCCTTTCGGAATGTCATTTAATGCAAAAGCGGCCCCTTTGGCTGACTTCGCCGTAAAGCAGTATCATCTCACAATGCTCTTCATTCGAATAATCTACCATGATCGTTTGTTTACAAGATACTACGTAGTCATTAACGGTGTATTAAGATAGTGAACGATTCTTTATAGACTGCAAAGTATGAGTTTTATCTGCACGAGTGGCGTCCCGTCACAGCCATCATTTGCATACGGCACACAAAGAGACTTATTAGACTTTACTTTTACTTATTAGACTTTTTTTTAATTCAAGTTTTAAGTCTACAACCTTTTAGGAATAATTAGGAATATTTTTTATTTTTTTATATTATTTGAAAGGAAAACAAATCCTACTTTTGTGTGTGTGTTCTGATTTCATCCTAGATCAGAGAGAAGAAAAAATATTAATACTGTAGTTATCTTCAACATGTATAACTTGTAGATTTCTTTTATCCTCTTGAAATTTAAAAATTCACAAAAATTTGATTAAATTGTTTGATTAACGTAGGTGCAGTCTGTGTCGTGTCCTTTGTTTTGGAGGGTTTGGCTAAATTTTAATAATAAACAATACAATATCTTTTTGTTTGATGGGAGGGGGATTTTGAAACGAAGACAAATCCTACTTTTGTGTGTGTGTTCTGTCACATGACAGGTCCAACGGCAATTCTGCAACGTCGTAACTTTCTGTGCTTTTGCCATATTTCTTGGAACAGATACTGAGGTGGTTTTCCATTGCCTTCCTCAGGAAACCATTGTGGTTTGGCTCTGAATAGAAAAAGAAGCAGCAGCCGACAAACACAGAAAGAATCACATTCTTCAGTTTCCATTAAAACTTCTTTAACTGAAGTAACATTAACAATTTTTATAACATAGTCTATAATCAAAATTATTTATTTCTTCTATGTGCAAATATTTAAATTCCGAATCTAAAAATCATTAAACGATCTCACGGTATCTAAAGATCTTTGTTATAAGCTGTGTTGTTATTGAAGTAAAAAATCTAAAATACTGTAAATATAGAATTCTCAAAACAGATTTAACAGATCAATGTTAATTTTATGATTGATTTGTTATAAAATGTAAAATTCGCCCTGTGTTTACTTAATTGAAATTTTCTGACCTTAAATAACTTTTATCTCAGCAGAAATGTGGGTGAGAATTGGTTTCATCAAAATCATCTTAACAATTTTATCCGGAAATTGAAGAAGAAAAAAATATTTAATGAAAGTAACTTATTCAAAAATAGTTTTAGCATTAATAGCAACATTTCAGCAGAAATGAAAAGCTGTTCATTTTAGTTCGTTTGTTAGATCTGTTTTTACCCCTGGTTTGACCATTAGGTGACTTCCTAAATGTAAAGATTTTGCGGAAATCAAAACGACCAAAACAAAATTGTAATTTTTAATTTCTGTTAGTTTCAAATAGATGTCATTGTAAAATTTTAATTTCAATTCCTTTTATATTTTTAATTTATTGAATAAATGGAACATACTTAATCACAGAAATGACAAATGTAAAATTTTGTTTTTCGCTTGCCGAGGGCGCCCTGTACCGTCCCTGCTCTTAAAATATGCGTAAGAAAATAATTCGCACAAAATAAAAAAGAAAATGTCAACAATGAGAAATCCAGACCCATTATTTTTGAATAGTCACCCAAGAATGTTGATCGAAATTACTTACGTCCAAACAGAAAGTGGGGTAGAAGACAGTCATACAAGGAGAGAAACATTGACATCGTCGGTAGCGTTTGAGACGTAACACTTCAATTCCAGATTCATTTTTAATTTTCATGACAAAAGGCCTACAACAGCAGAAATCCCCTTCGCCATCTAAGATACAAGAAGTTCAATGAGTAACAACATGTATCAATGAAATCACTTCCTACTTAGAAGCTTAGTCGCTAGGTGGCTCCATTAGTATTGTGGGATGAAATTTCTCATTACATTAAAAACAAAAATAGAATTAATTTGGACTTGATCAGAACAAGCATCTTCAACAAACATTATTCGTGTAATAACGAATAAACTTTTTACTCTTGACAACAAAATATTGAATTTTCACCTTAAGTATAGTGAGATTTCATAGATCGATTCTTATAAATATTAAGCAATAAAACCCTACAGCCTCGTTTAGTTTTGGCTGAAAAACAGTATTTTTTTTTAATAATTTTACATCACAAGTGAAATTACCTGGTTACACATCTTATCTTTTAGCAAAGGAAAAAAAATAAATAAAGTTTACGAAAAAAACTATTACACCTCTAAATCCTCAAATAAAAAAAGGACCATATATATTGCTATTTTTTTTTATATTATGTGTATGTTGATTCCTTTCTATTAAATTTTACACACGTTAAAGTTTAGCATATATATTTTACTGCACGAGGTTTTTTCCCGTAGCTCTAATAAAGAATTATGCTTCTGATATTGTTAAACTCATGAACAAATTCATCCCTCGCAAGTATTTTATTTATTAACAGTTTTCGTTGTTTTTAATAGAATAGGGAAATTTCTAAAAAACATAATACGTCTATTGCAATAAAAAAAAAAGTGCAGTTCTGGACTAATTTCACATTTGAATTGCAGAAATACAAAAGTTAAGGAGAAAGATATCTTAAAATTCATGCTATAATAATTGATGTCAGTGAATGAAAGACTTTCATTTCTGTTCAATTCTTTAGCTACAACAACAAAGTCCTCAATTTGTTTTCGAACTTAATTCACAATTCTGAACCCAAAAAAAAGCGTCGTATTAAGTTTCTTTTTTGATCAACATTCTCTGATGAAGAGAGGTCTTGGTATATGGGTCTTATATAAAATCAAATGACAATGGAAGCAAAAACAAAACAGTGCGAGAAGGACTATTTTTTGTTAAGCCCTGAAGCCATCCGCAAACATTGGGTAAATTACCACTAAAAAACAACAGTAACATTCCTTGAGTTTTATTATTAAATCAAAAAATTGCTCTTAACAGCGAATTTATCAATTTAGATTGATAACATTACCTCGGGCGCTTTCACATTCTGTCTCACAAGTAAAGGTCACGATAGCGTCACCTTTACTCAGGTGACCTTTACTCAGGAGGTGCCGGTTCAGACCATGTGCATTCGAACGATCTTCCATATCTAAGTCAACCAGCAAAATTTTAGTGGACTACAGCCAGGCGTATAGGAGTTATTAGAAGTCAAAGTTAACATGGTGACCTATGGGAAATCACTTATAAGTTACTGCAAGATACTCTTCACTGCAAGGCAGATACTCTGTTCACAGTGAGCACATTCAAGGAAAAACATTAGACAGAACACAAAAACATAAAACAAGAAAAAGTACCTTCAGGTGTGAGGAAGTGTAAGAAGGTGAGTGAGAGAGAAGGAGAGAGATGTGGAGAGGCAAAGAGAAAAAAGAGAAGTGAGAGGCAGCAGAAAGAGGTGCTCTGCGTGTGTCCGACAGGCTGACCTGCTCCCGGACTTAACCGTCTTCGCCTCCTCTCCTGCTAGCTGTCTGCCCGGCAAACTCGACCAGTGAACTACCCCTGGGACAAGCTTTCAGGAAAGGTGCCACTTGCCCGGCAGCTCCGGGGACGCAGTCGTACCCTTTCCCATGTCAGTGAACAGAGTATCCGCCTTTCTTACGCCCTCTTCTCTGAACTTCACATCGATTGTATCTGATTTGAAGCTGATCAATAACAATTTCCTGCTTATTTTCCAATCAATATCTGCTTATTGTGTCTGTCTCATCCTTATCTAAGGTTGCAGGCTACTTAAAAACCTCTTGCAGTGAATTATAAGTGATTTCCCATAGGTCACCATGTTAACTTTGACCCCTCATAGCTCCTATACTCCTGGCTGTCTGCCGCTAAAATTTTGCTGGTTGACTTAGATATGGAAGATCTTTCGAATACACATGGTCTGAACCGACAACTCCGGTGACGCTCTCGTGACCTTTAACTTATCAGATCGCGTTTGTAGGAACTTCTTCCGTAAATAAAAGAAAAGAAACCAGTTGGATCCAGGCATTTGCTGTTATACGAGAATTGAAAGCTTACAAATAGGATTTCCTTGTAATTTTATCGAGAAAATTAATAATAGCTTATCTTTCATTTGTCTTTATTCCTGTTAATATTAGTCTGTTAAATGTTAATCTAAGATTAAAACTTAATCTAACACAAATATATTTCAGTTGCAATCAAAACAAAAAGATAATAGAGAATGAAAAACGTCTTAACTTCAACCAAACCGATTTTAACTTGTGTCGTCATCTTAAAAAAGAAAAGACTTGTTTTTCTTTTTCTTTTTTTGGGGGGGGGGGGGGTTGTTTTTGTTTTTATCTTCAAGAAAGTGAGTATCTTTATTAACATATCTGAACAGTTTGCACTTATTTTAATTGTGATTTATTATAAGCCTGTTCTGAGAAGTTCTCCAATTCTTTACGTAGCTTTTGTCTAATGTATTGAGCAAAGCGTCTTGATAGCGTAGAGTATTTATATACTTACATTCTCTAGCTTCCAAAAGTTGTTCTCCTGTTACCGCATTTGCAACCCTAAAAACTATTTTTGAACGAGTGCCTTTTTCATCTGAAAAATAAACATTTTAAAATTCATAATTCAATAACAGAAATAAATTCATAATCAGAAATGAATTCTTATTCCTCTTTCTTTCAGTAAATGCTAACGACGTTTAACCTTAACGTGCTAATTGGAATCTGTTCAAAAGTAGTTTAATTCAAACTAACGAAGAAATTCAGTGATTTAATCTTTTCTAACTATTAAATAAATAAACTGACCAGAGCAAAGTAACTAAAAGATGTAGGGAAGATCTTGTAACAAGCGTCTTTCTAATTGAAGCTTTCGATTGTCTTTCTGATTTGTTTTGCTTTTTATATTTTATTTTATTTTCATTTCTGTTTCACTCTCTGTCGTAACGCTTTTAGAAGTAAAGAAAACAGCATTAGACCCATTTTACCATTGAGTGATGCAATAGAAGGAACATTTGATATAAAAGACGTTCTGACACGTGGATGGATTCAAAAGAGTTCAAATAACCCACAATCCTCCCACTTCGATTATGTGTAAAATAATGTGTTTGATTCGTCAACGGATAGACTTTGTTTCTCTGCTTCTCTGTTTAATTCAAAGTGTTTTTGTTTGTTTTTGTTTTGTTTTTGTTTTTTTTTTGGGGGGGAGACTTTTTTAAAAAAATAAATTTTAAGATAAATTTAACTTAATTCCAATGATTATTTATCAGAAAAAAGAAATAACAAAATTTGAAAATGTTTAAGAAAGTTTCCTAAGGATAGGGAAGGCCATTTAGGAAACAGCCTCTGCAGTTCATTCTTTTTGGCCAAATTAACACTTGGTAACTGAACGTTATAATAAATAGGATTAAAATATTTTAAAATTATTCTCTTTTAATTACAGTTTAATTAATAAGTGGGGTTTTTTTGTTATTTTTTTTTAAAACTTTCACTCAACTTTTAACAGTTCCATTCACCTGTTGATCAATTTGAAAATCCATTGAACCATAGAATTTTCTTTCAGTTCCATTGTTTTCTTTCCCTTCCGCATCCATTCAAGTAGTTTTATATTTGGATCATTTTATCTTCTTACTGATTTAACTAATCAATAAAACAGATTGACTTATTTTCACAATGGAATCATTATTTTGCTCCAGTTTCCAACTTAGACAAATGTCTAATCTATCAGTGACCTAACTGTTACAGTGGAAATCTTAGGAAATTTAGATTCTGTGATTGACGCCTTGTGAGAAACTGTTCGGAGTGCAATTAAGAAGCCTGAAATTTCATTCGAGGTTTTCTACTTAGCTTATAAATTCATGTTAATTATTTTTAAGTCCTTAACAGATATTGTTAATGATTGACTAGAACTACATTTAGAACAAAATTATTAAAACACTTTGGAAAATCTGATTAAAAATATCTTCCATTTATAAATGTATTGGCATATACGCCCCGTCAACAATGACGGCAGAGCAATGTGACGACTTTTAGTTGAGATAGAGTATTTGAAGTACAAGTGTTGTTTCTGTGTTTAAATATTATTTTTAATTTCTTCATTCATGTCGAGAATGTCTCTAACGACATCAGTTCGTCGCTGATGGGGAGCTTCTGCATCTAATGTTCGTCTGGTCTGCGCTTGTAGTCTCAGGCTAAATTTAAATTTTAATCTAGTAGCTAAAATTAGTGAGTTATTTTTTTTTCTCTGGCTCTTCTCTCATTGCGTCACATACACACAGAGGGAGTGATAAGAGATATTTAACAATGATTAGAATGTAGTCCCCGTGGCCCAATGGATAAGATGTCTGTAGGTTGCAGGGTCGACTCCCATCGCGAACGTTTCATTGTAGAAATTATTTCTATTTTCACAGGAAATTAAAATTATTTTCCAAACACAGTGAGAGTGAGTTAGACACACACAGAGATCTGGAGAACTATGTAAGAGATTCACAGAAAGCGTATCCAGGATGGATTTTTAAATTGGATTTACTGTGAGAAAAAAAGATATATTTACACTTTCACTTAAGAAAATACTAATGGTAAATTTTTATCTAATTGATGTAAAAACAATCAATTCTACTGAGATTCGAATGGGATTTACCCCTCATGGAAGTCTACATCAAGTTCCTAAAAATAAATAGGTTATCTATAGAAGTATTTTTCTATTAAAAACTTTTAGTGGAAAAATTGTTAAATATACTTACAGAGAAACCCGAAATCTTTAGCTAGTTCTGCAAAAGTTCCTGGACTTTTTTTTACTAAATTTACAAATTAACTAGAAAATATTGTTGACGTGGCAATTTTTGAATCCACGCAAAATAAGAATAGTTGCTCTGAATGGAAAGGATTTTCTGAAGACTCAATTCACGACAATAATTACAGACCATGATCTTAGTGATTTTACAATAATATTTATAATAAATATTATTATATACTGAAATCAAAAGGATTTTGCAAATGATAGACTAAATGTAATAATAAAGATTCAGCTTCCTAGTATAAACAGTTTTTGAGTTGTCTCACACTTATTATTTTATGTTTAAATCCATTGAAATCTTTTGATAATTAGGATTACATTGCAGATGAAAAAAAAAAAGCTTATAATTTCTTTGTTTTATTAATTTTGTTTCTATTTAGTTCTTTGAGATTTAGATTATACTTTTAATTAACAGAATAAAAAAAAAAAAATGTCCTTACTTGTAATTTTGACGAGCTTCTCATACAAAAGAAATTCGTTGAGACCACGCACAATATCTAAAGGGTCACTTAAAGGTATAATCTCATCTCCAAAAAATGACGTGAATTCACCTACAAATAAATAAATAAATAAATAAACGAGAAAAACTGGAATTCATTCGAAGTAAGGTTATAATATGTAACTTCAAAGATAAAAACTTAAAATTTTTCCTGCAATCATCACAATAGTGACTTAATTTGATATTCGCTCCCCAAGTTAAGCCCCTTCTGGTCGGTTCAGCGAAGGAATAGAGGAATTAGGAGGATCAAGTGGTGATTTTTCGTTAATATCTATTTAACGGCCTCATTAACTTCTCCTTTGAAATGTAGTTTATGATAAATTCAATATTGCTAAATAAATTTACCATCAAACTTTCAACTTTCTCTGAAAAGTAGTTTTCTTCTTCTTCTTCTTTCGATTTTGGCCGACTGGGGACCACGTGAAATAACTGTTCATGATTTCATCTTCTCCTTCCTTTTTCTCTCCTTCCAATACTCCTTCATCCTTTCCCTCTGTTTTTCCCGTCTTTCCAAAGTCCAAACTCCGCTCCCAATCACTTTCTGCCTCCTGTGGAAACCCTTAAAGTCTTTAACTTTTGATCTGAATTTATTTCTATCTTCTATTTCCTCCTCAGTAATGTTCATTTCCTCTAGGTCGGTTCTGATCTCTTTGAACCAGGTTATCTGTGTCTTTGGGTTTTTGTCGAAGTAATTGAAGAGGCGTTTTGTCATTCTACTCTCTTCCATTCTCTTCATGTGTCCATAGAATGTTATCCTCCTTTTCCTCATTGTATTCACAATTCCCTCTGTCTTCTTGTAGACTTCTTCATTACTTCTCATTTTCCATATTCCGTTATCATATATGGGCCCAAGAATTTTCCGTATTTTTCTCTCCTTCTTTTCTATTTCATCTAGTTGTTTGGCTGTGTTCATTGCAAGACACTCCGATGCATATAAACATTCTGGTTTAATCACTGTATTGTAGTGTTTAAGTTTAGTATTTATGGAGACTGATTTTTTGTTGTATATATTTTTAGTTAACTGGAATGCCATTTCCATTTTTCTTGATCTTGCAAAGTTGGCATCTTTGTCTAATGCATTAGGTTGGATTATTTCTCCCAGATATTTGAATTTGTTGACTTTATTTATTCTTCCATATTTTGTTTTTAGGTGTTTGGGAGCATCCTTCACGTTCGTCATGTATTCTGTTTTTTCAAAGGAGATTTGTAGACCTGTTTTTTCTGCAGTCTCTTTTAGTATGTCGATCTGTATGATTATATCTTCTGGGCTTTCTGTAAAGATTGCTAGGTCATCTGCAAATGCCAGACAGTCAAATTCTAGGTTGTCTTTTTTTTTGCCTATTCTGTATTTCTGTATGCCTTTCATTTTCATGGTTTTTCTCCATTCTCTTATGACTTTTTCTAACGTGCAGTTGAATAGCAAAGGGGACAGACCATCTCCTTGTCTTACTCCTGTTTTGATGTTAAATGGTTCAGACATTTCCCACTGAAACCTGACTTTTGATTTTGTATTTGTCAGGGTTTGTTTTATGATGGCCACTAATTTATCATCGGCGCCAAATTCCTCTAGGATGTTAAATAGCGTCTCTCTGTCGATAGAGTCATAGGCTTTTTTGAAGTCAACGAAGGTAACATATATGTCCTTGGCTCTTGATCTTCGATGTTTGATTATAAGTTTTAGGTTCATGATCTGTTCTGTACAGGATCTGCCTTTTCTGAATCCTCCTTGATATTCACCTAGTTGTTGGTCTACTTGCTGTTCCAGCCAAAAGTAGTTTTAATTACGGCTAACATTTAATATTTACTTAAGGGATTTATCAAAAGTAATAGGATTTTACTTTTTGAGAATCAACCAATAAATATCCTAGACGTGTCTATTTTCTTCAGATAAGTCCGATACAAGTTAATCGAATATTTTTTTCTTAATCTTATTTGCTTTTTAAAACTGTTTTCTATCTTCGAAAAAAGTCCGACTAAGATCCTTTGAATCCTTTCTACTTTTTCTTTACTTCTTCACAGTCTTCGTAGTGTATCTGAATCACAATAAGAATAAATACAAATCAAAACAAACGAATCTATCCGTCTGTAATCAACATTACTTACGTTAGAAAGTTGAACTTAATGATAGACTTGAGTTTTTAAACTCATTGCACATCAGCATATTTTCTGTGTGTGTTTTATAGGAAAGGTTGATCCAATAATTTCGAATCCTTTTGAGTTTATTTTTTTTAATAAGTCTCACAAAAACTAACCTAAATTAAATTCCTGAACCTGAATTCCTGCACATTTTCACTCCTTTCCTGCATCTTAACACTTGTTTCTTTATAATTCTTGAAGGAATAACATAAAGGTTTTTGTTTTTTTCTATTCAATCTGCTTTTGTAGTTTTAAACCGTTAGGTTACATCTAATCAGAACATTAAAAATATTTCTGCAATGCTTTATGATTATCTATTGGTTAAATTAAAACATTATCAAATACTCCTCTAAAAATAGTATGTTTAGGACTATTTCATCTTTGACATTCAAATTACGATTAATAATACGATTTATCATTGTCTTTAAATCTATTGAAAATTCAAGCAAACTCAGAACTTACTTAAAAACTTATTCATCTTACAAATTCTAGCAAAAATAAATACCGTTAAGTAAAACTTGTGTCTGATGTGAAAGAGAATCAACATGGATGACGGAACAATGCTTAGTATTAACTCCATCTCATATGACTGTGGACTATTGTTAAAAGACTATCAATAACAAATGCTTTCTTCCTATTAGGTCACTGGAACAATAAATAGTAACGATTACAATTCGTTGTTATCCAACAGAAAGAAAGTATTTGCATTATTAACCATGGTCTACAGAAACACAGGGTCAACTATTGTATTTACCTATAAATCAGCTCGTTATCTCTACATTATTCCAAAGAAATTATTTTCCGTGAGAGAAAACCTACTTTAAAATAGACAACAGTGGATAACATCTTTGTTGTCTTCACATGCGCATATGACGACATTTACTTTGTTAATGAGTGTTTCTTTTTAAACAAATTAAATGATTATAAAACGAAAACGTAAGTTTCCTGTTTCTTAATAAGGATTTTTGCTTTTAATTCACTTGTGAACTATTCTTCGAACCAGTGAGAAAAATATTGTGCAGTGATAAGAAAATTCGCAGATTACTCATGATTGGTCCTTCTTGGATGACGATTCATCCTGATTGACATTATTGTTCTATTATGAGATTTTATTGTGCAGCAGTCGAAATTATTACATGATATAACATTCTTCTTGTTTGCCCCATTTGGGCCTTAACCTTCTTCAGAGCTCTCTTCCATTCTTCTGTTTTCTGCCTTTTCTTTTCAATTTGTAATTCCAAATTCCTTTATATCATTCTTTACACTGTCCATCCATCGTAATTTCGGTCTTCCTCTAGTCTTTTATACCCTCTGGCTTTCCATTGTAAACTTTCTTAACTTTCATATTATTGTCCATTCTTATCACATGTCCTAACCATCTTAACCTTATTAATTTAACATGTGTCTCCATATTTATATCATTATAATGTTCATATAGTTATTGTAATATCTTCTTCTCCAGCAGTCTCCTTGTTTGACTGCCCCCAGGATTCTTCTTAATATCTTTCGTTCAAATATTGCAAGTCTTATATATATGAATAAATATACCTCTAGTTTAACCCTGTGCGTGTTTTTCGTTCATATCATATTTTATAAGTTTACTCCGCACGTTAAAGTGCATTCAAATATTTCATGTATTTAAATTGGATCTAATGACTCTTCCCTTAAAACCCTCCAATTCCATAAACGAATTTGAAAAGGCGTCGTAACTGATCTCTTCTCTTAATGATCTGGGATTTTTTATTTATTTTATTTTTATTTCATAAGGTCGTGATTGTGTCCCATTTTAAGAGTATTAAATACAGATTTTAATAAATAAAGAAGGTCATAGACAGCTAAGACAGAAAGAGAAGAAACAAAGAAACTAGGAACTTAGATTTCTCAGGTATTAAGCAACAATTGAGCTTTTATTAAATTGTATAGGTTGCTACGAGGTAGTTGCCGTTTTTCAAATTATCTGTGAACCAAGATACATTTTTGTGTTATATACATATACAGGATATCTACAAATGATTGCAGTGGTTTCATGACCTTGTAATGGTCACATTCATTGAGCTGTGCTGATTGAGTTTGTTATTATAAGATAAGCACCTCTCAAAGTTTTGTTTGAATTGCCCAGCAGGCAAATGTTTCTGCCTCCAACCACGAGAGCGCTGCAGTTGCAAAATAGCGACGAATAATGGAAAAGCGTATGTTTTCCGCGAATTCCATACAAGTCTATCTGTCACAACGTCACTTCAGAACGAAGTTCCATAAAGATACACCTAGTGCCAACTCCATTCGACGATGGTAGGAACAATTTACAACTATGGGATGCCTCTGTAAAGGGAAATCAACGGGTCGTCCTCCTATGCATGAAGAAACAGTTGAGCGCGTTCGGGCCACTTTCGTGCGTAGCCCATTAAAATCAACTTGCAGAGTGAGCAGGGAATTAACATTTCACAATCGGCCATTTGGAAAGTCTTACGGCAACGATTGAAGCAGAAGCCTTACCGTTTACAATTGTTGCCCAATGATAAAGTGCGTCGCTTCGAGTTTTGTGCACGATTTTTAGAGCTTATGGAAGAGGATGAGTTCTGTGATAAACTCGTTTTCAGTGTTAAGTCAGCATTTTTTCCTGAATGGCAATGTGAATAGATACAATGTGCGAATCTGGGGAACCAAGAATCCCCATGCTACTGTGGAGCACGTTCGGGGATCTCAAAAAAATCAATGTTTTCTGTGCGATCTCAAAATTTTAAATTTACGGCCCCTTTTTCTTCACTGAGAAGTCCATTACAGTACCCATTTATCTGGATATGCTGGAAAATTGGCTCATTCCACAGCTGAAGGCAGACAGCTGCGACTTCATTTTCCAATAAGATGGTGCTCCGCCACATTTCCATCATGACGTTCGTGACTTTCTTGAACTGTACACTGCGAAACCAATGGATTGGTCGTAACGGGAATGATGATCACGCATTGCTGCCATGGCCTCCATGCTCCCCTGACTTAACCCCTTGTGACTTGTTTTTATGGCAGTACATGAAAGATAGTGTTTGTGGCACCATTACCGGCTGATCTGCTAGAACTGTGGACTCGCATCTGCAATGCTTTTTAATGGAATTGACAAGGACATGCTACATCGAGTGTGAGACAAACTTGATTACAGAGTTGATGTCACTAGCGATGCACATATCAAGCATCTTTAAAATAGAACAAAAACTTTGGAGTTTCTCAATGCCTCTGTACAATTTTTTTGATGATATATTAAAATAATATACCACAGTACAATCATGAAACCACTCCAATAATTTGTAGACACCCTGTATATTTTTTTGAAGTCAATCAAAGGAGTTTGCTACTGTATTCCAAATTTATTAAATTGTTAAGGCTTTACTACTTCACTGATTATTAAAATTTGTTTCAAATTATGAAATAAAAGCTTTTTCTGAATCCAATAATTCAGAATGATTGACTGTTGTATTATTAACATTTCAACAAAGTTCCAAGAAATTCGATTTTCTCAAAAAAATGATCAAATATAAAATGTCATTTTAAGAAATAATGAATGTAGAAACAAATTTTTTTTTTTTTATGGATTTAATTAAATTTCAGGAAATTTTATTGGATTTGGCCAGAATTATAACTTAGAAATAGTAAGATTTTGTAGTTTACTAAAGATTTTAAAAGGCATAAATATGGTATGGAAAGTTTTAAAGAAAGTAGGCTGCAATATCTTTTGTGAAATTTTTGTTTAATCAACAGGAGGTGGTTTACTAATTAACTAGTGAATAATTCTTTTTGCCGCCAACTAAATGTTGTTCAAAAATGCTCTTTACTGAGTAATGTGAGATTCTACATAATGTGCAAAAACGTTTAAGAAAATACTTCAAAATAAAAAGTGAACAGATATATGCAATATATACCATTGAAATATGAAATATATATTGAAAATGTGAAATATATATGACCACTGAAATCGTCATTTTCTATGTTGTAATGGATGAACTTTATTGTACAGCCAAGAATCTGACAAAACAGCTTATAGCAATTTGCACAACTGTAGATGTTCGGTAGAAACAAGGTCCACATGCAAATTTCCGAATCGCACTCATAAGGTCATGTGGTAGCTCGAAAGCAGATTAAAAGGAAATTGGCACGGCTGGGAAATTGTCTTTGTCTGAACTTCTGGACACGAAGGACTAACTTTACGAACGTGAACATTTTGTCATGTATCGAAGACGTCATCTATATAATTTCACCCAGGGAAGGATTATCGGAAAGTTGGAAGTAGACACCACAATCACCGATGTTGCCAAGGAGTTTGGAATCGTACATAGTGTTTTCTCCAGGCTCTGGATAGCATTTCAAATGACTGGAATGTGTTTCAGATGCAATGGAGGAAGTCGCCCTAGCTCTACAACTGCACATGAAGACTGATATTTAGCGGTAACAGCTAAACATAATCGACGTGCGATGGCCAGTCAGCTTGCAAGTCACCTCCATTCCAGCACTAGAATGAGGATATCCTGCCCAACTGTGGCTCGATATCTGCGACATGTAGGGCTATATGCTCGAAGGCCAGTCGTCTGTGTGCCGCTATCTTGAGAGCACCATAGAAGATGTTTGCAGTAGTGTCAGATCCACTTGGACTATGGATCAATGGGCCAATGTATTGTTCTCCGACAAGAGTTGATTCAGTCTGCAATCGGATTCCAGAAGTCAGTTCATCTGACGTTAAAGGGGTATGGCGTACCAGCAGGAAAATATTCAGGAAAGAGATCGATATCATGGTGCTAGGGTGATGGTTTGGGACAGCATCATGCTTGATGGTCAAACTGAGCTGCAGGTACTAGAGAATCGCACTATGATGGGTGACCGCTATTGTAAAGAAGTTATTGAACATGTTCGCTTGATCTGTGGTGCCATTGGTGAAACATTTCTTTTTATGGATGATAACACCACGCCTCATCGAACCAAAGCAGTGGAGATACTCCTGGAGATCGAGGATATCCGTCGAATTGTGTGGCTTGCACATTCTCCAGACCTCAACCCCATTGAAACATATGGGACATTAATGGGAGACGAACTGCAGCTCAAGGGCCTCATCCATGCTCTGAAAAAGGAGTGCAACAATCTGCCCCAGGATCTCCTCAATCACTTGGTGATGAGCCTGACACAATGTTGTGATTGTTGCATTGCAGTTCGAGGCGGACATATTCCCTACTGAGAAGTTTAATGCCTGGGTATTGGCATATACTTTCCATCTATTCTCTACCTATGCCCAACTGCTATGTGTATCTTTTCTTCAAAAGACTTGTTTACTATTGCTTTGATTTGTAATTTCCAAAAAGTTGTTGTCTATTATCCTGTGTTAGATGATGGGCAATAAATATCTTGCCTTATTTGTCTGCATTCATGTACAGTTCTCTCTACTCATGCACAATTGTCGCCCGTTCGTAAGTTTTAAACACATATGTATAATCCATCTTAGAATGATTAAGTGTCTTTTTAAATAGTAAATGTTATCTATTGATTAATTGTCACTTTAATGACAATAACAGCATATAATAATCAATAAGTAATGAAAATAGAAATTATATATATTTTTACTATTATTTTTCAGTATATGTTGATTAGTATATCCTGTTACTCTTATTAATTTGGTGACTGTATATTTATTAAGTGAAGATTTCAACATATAATTTCTCCCTCTCCAATCTTTTTTCATTGTCATTTATGTTTATATATAACTATTTATCAAATCAAAAATGTCAATTATTTCAAAAACTGTTGAGGGCCTACAAAAATCTACTTCATGCTTTACCCGAATAACACACGATCTAACAACGGTCATTTGGATAATGTGGATTTCAGACTATTCAGTTATCAGAAATTCCAACTCTTATTGTTTCAAAAACTGTTCAGAGCCTACAAACAGACGTGTTTATCTTAAGGAGATTGAAATTTATTTATTTATTTAGAAATAAAGTAAATAAAATAAAAAAAATTGTCTTTGTATAGCCAATCTAAGTGAACTAAGAATAGCTGTGATGTCAAATAAGTTTTTATGTGATTTTAATGTAATTTTTAAATATGATAACTGACATTCTCTAAATAAAGTAAGATTTGGATAACAAAAGATAATAAGAAACCACAATGACAAATCTGAATTTAAGTCCATTTATTAGAATATCAAATGAATAAATCTGACAATGAATGCAGGGGTTTCCCCACAATGACAAAATGGATTTACTATAAAAACACTCACCTGTGTAATTTTAAACATTTTTGTACATATTTTTTGCTTTACTTCTTTCACACAAAGCCAAAATTAACAATTAATTCATAATATAATTCTTCCTAAAAAATATATATATAGATCATTTTTGAAACTACAGCTAATGCCGACAATTTATTTATTTATTGTCTAACAAATGATAAGGTAAGTCGACTGAAATTTTCTAAATTAATTGGCTTTTAAAAAATACTCGATTCTCATTTCTGAACTTTTTTCTTTGTCCATGGAATATTTTTTTTAAAAACCATCTTGTCTATGGACAAGTTATCTACAATTGCAATGAACTGTAGTGATATTTACTGTTCTATAATCTTTAAAAGCCATTTTCCTTGACAAGCTGTTACCAAAGCCTCTTTTGAATGAAGTCACAATTCATCATTCATTTTCATTTTTAAAGTAAAATATTATGAACTAAATGAAATTTCAGACGAGTTCTTAAGCGATTTGACAAATAAATGATCTATATGTTTGTTTGTTTTTTATGAGTTATGTTGTCGACTGTTTTACAAATCTATTTCATTTACATATAATGTATAAGAATATGACTCTTCTTTTAGGAAGACATTTATCATTAAACTTTAAAATACGTTAACAAACTTTATTTTAAAACTTGTATCAAACTTTGAACAATGAAGCAATTGAAAACATTTTTCTTACCTGTCAGAATACAATAAACAGCTTCAGACAACAAATACATAATATTTTTAAAAACAAAAATAGAAATATTTACAAATACATATTTGACTGAAAACTATTCAATTCATTAAAAAAAAAAAAAGACTGAAATGAAATTGACTCAAAAACATTCAAAAGCAATTTGTAACAAGAGAAATACTGGCAAAAATGTGAAATGAAGCTTCCTTCCAATAGATCCAAATGCTAAATATCAGTAAATTTTTAGCTGAAGTTCCAGTATTTTCTCACAAAGTTTACAATGAATGTATTATTTTTGTAAAAGACTTGAAAAGAAGATAAATCAATCACAGACCATAGAAGGTAGTAAAAGCAACTCAAGCTGATAAAAAGCACCCTCTGGTGGTGAAACCATTTACAATAGATCATCATCATATATCTTAAAAAGAGACTAAAAGATGATCAACAGTATCCCATCCATTATTCTAGTTTAAATGTAACAATAAAAATTCTTATTTGAAATTATTGTTATCCAGGGAAGGAGGAAAAAAATAAGACACTAAAAAACTTCACTATCATATTAATAAATAATGTTTTAGTACAAATTTTTGTGTGACAAGAAATATAAGAGAACACACATTTTCAAATACTGGATTAAGTAAGAAAATGTGAACAATACTTAATTCTAATAAACAAACGGCTATATTTTGTTCCCAATCTTATAAAAACAGTATCAATTGAATTCGATACATTCATATAGTTTCTATTTTTCCCATGTATTTGCAATAAATCTTTTTTAAAACTGATGCATTTGACTAAAAGCAAATTAATACCGTTTAGAGGGATATTTTCATGCGACTCTCTCTCAATTGCAATTAAATAGTTCAACAAAAAGTTTTGTAATTGGCTGCTTCTAAAATAATAATTATGAATGACTAGTATTTCTATAGCAACCACAATGCATGACTGTTCTATAATGAATAATAATAATTAGGAAGCAATCAAATCGTATCCAAAATGGATTTCCCTTTCACTTCTTTAAATAATATGCTTCCTACGAAGCATTTACAGCAAAGCCTACAATTTATTGTAAACAATTTCTATATCATTTTAAAACTAGAGAGATACTGATGATGGATCTCTGGAACTTATTTTATCTGATTTTCAATCAGAATAATTGGTGTAGACAAGGGTCAATTTGCCCACAACTTTTCTAAGATGAAAAACTTGTAAAAATATAAAAATATCTGCTCTTTGACAAACACTTTACAAAAAGGAATACACTTGTTAGACCATCTATTTTGTGTTTCAATATTGTGGAATTGTTGAAAAATATCAGTTATTTAAATGCAATGTTGTTCTTCTGGTGTTAAGGTGCAGAAATTTACAGATCACCAAAGCACAATTGACAAAAATTACAGTCGAACTTCCACATATCGAAATTTTCTATATATCGAATTCTTAGCAAATCTCCATGTTCATTATATAGAAAAACTGTTTCTATATATCGAAAAAATCTATATATATCGAATTTTTTTTTCAAGATTTATTGAAAAGTGTGGATAAAGTTGAATTGCTGAAGAATGTAGAGAGCGGAATGCGCAAAAAAGACATTTCAGCTAAATTTGGTATTCCCGCAAACACAGTGTCGACTATTATAAAAAATCGGAATGTCGTTGCTTATTATCCTACAGACGAAGACATACTGAGTTCGTTTCATGAAACTGAAAAAGAAATCGAAGAACCAGAGGAAGTAAATGAATCTGAAAACATTTCCAAGCCATCGAAAAAACAAATGCGAGAAGCGTTTGAAACAATATGTAGTGGACTTCAATTGGCGGAAAATGTTCCTGATGAAGTTTTTAGTGGACTGAATAAATGCGAATATTTCTTTGATGAACTTTCCGTAAAACTGGCTGTTCAGCAAGATATTCGAAGTTTTTTTAAAAAAATGTAACTGTGATCATTGTATTCACTGTCTGGATTATTGTTTTTTTTTAAAAGATTCATTTTTTAATTATCTGTATTAACTTTCATTAAATGTGATGCGCATTTAAATTAGAAATTAAGTTTCATATACGAAATTAACTTTAATTTTAATGTTTTAGGAGTAATTATGATAAAATTCTATATATCAAATTTTTTCCGGCAATTTGCTACTTCGATATACGGAGGTTCGACTGTAATTACAGGAGATTATCATTATCCACTCGTTCAACAATACTTCCCATTTACTATTTTCATTTCTTGATGTCTTTGCATATAATAATCTAAAAAGAAATCTTGTGTTGTCTGCTTAGAACTAATCCTCATTTGATGCAGGACACGGTTTGAGATTTTCAGCTATTAGGAGAAGGAGAGATATTGAATGGAGCAATAAACTATTTTCTGCTGTTGTCTAGAAGGTGCAGGAATACAATTAAGCATCAACAACTCTTTGGCAGTTTAAGCCATGCTGATGATTCATACATCACTTAAATATGCAAGGGGGACTAACCGATTACCAGGCACTTATTAAATATTTTTTTTTCTATTAATCCATTGATCTCCCTGAAAATAGTAGAATTCCACTCTAAGGTACAACAAGAATTTATATGAAATTCAGTGATCAACTAAACTAGTTTTCTAAATGAAAGAAAAAAAAAAGAGGAAGTTAAACCCATTTATTTTGTTATAATCAAATGCAACTTGTAAACACTAAGTGAACCTGGCAATCAAGGCTCACATGGGTAACTATTAAAGATGGGCAGGAAATGATGTTGTTGTGAAGGAAAATCACTCAGATATACTTAATTGCAGAATGATGTCACCTTCAAAACTGGAAATATAAAGAAGAAACGTAGCGTATTTCCAATGAATTTTTGGGTTAAGCTGAGATGGCGGTTTTGAGCTTTATGAGCTGTTATCAGCCAGGGCTACTCCACCAGTGCAGATCCAAAAGGCATATGAGGATAAAAGCAATTTGAAGGTTCAGTTGTCTTCATTTCAAACTGGGATTATGTTTTGGGCTTTTCTTTTAACTTTTTCTTAGTGAACAAATGCCTTTTCTGGCAGAGATTGTGACACCCAAGGTGTCACATTCCACATTTGTTTTTTATTTTTCATTTTTTAGTCTTGAGGGGTTATTATGTCTACCACCTTCATACTGTATTTCCTTATCCAATTTATAAGAAAAACAAATAAATAAAAAGAAAATTCATCACAATTGTACACAGATGCAATATTATTTTTTCTTCTGTTTGCCATTAAAATTTATACAAAGCAATTTGGCAATCTTCGTGCCACAGTTTCTTTTTAGAATATTGAGAGATTCCTGTGTCAGTTATATCACCCTTTATAACCCAAACTGGGAATAGGAGCCCCATGAGTTATATCTCATTGAACTCTTCTTGGCCTAGAGGTTTATGGAAGAATTTCACTTCCAGTTTTATGTGGCCATTTACTCAAGTCTCATTACTCTGTATGTCTCCCAATGGGGATCTAGACATACATAGACTTAATTTTGGAATTGCCTGAAATTGTACTTGACCCTTGAACTACAATGACTTGAATAAAAAGGTTTTTGTATGCTAATCAATAGTGTTGTCACTGTTAATAATGCAAGTGTTGGTAGATTGCAAATTGCATGGCTTTTGCTTTATTTTGTGTTTTACTACAAAATTATGAATTACTTTTTTTGTTTTTTGGTATTCCTCACTTTTAACATTTCACATCTCAAAGCATTTCATAAATAACTTAATTCCATATCTAATTCTTTAATCTTAATAGTGATTTTACTATTTCAGTTGTTAACCAGTGGTTAATTAGAAATCTTTTACAATGCAAAACATGTGGAGATTCTGTCCATATCTCAACTCTTCCATCATTTAACGTTTGTATTAACTAAATGCTTAGCAAATGAATGAATGTAGTATCATTTAATGCTTGTGTTTTGAGCCTGAGAAAAACTTGGTTAAATTTCCCTTAAAACTTAGCTACATAGATATTGTTGCTATATGAGATTTCAAATTGATATTCTAAGTCTATTCCAAGCAGACAACAAAAGTATGAATATGGAATTTTATCAAAATAAATGAAAAATGCTAAGACAACAAAAGCTCTTGAAAAAACAGGAAATAGTAATAATAAAAACAATACAATTAATGCATAAACTCTTCAAAAACAGTAAGTTATATATTAATAAGTTTTACATATACAAATATATTTTTTTAAAAAATATGATTGGACTCCTTTGATTATATAAATTACATACAAAAAAATTTGATTCCTTAATATATAATAAATGCTGTACAATAGGAAAGAATTGTTCTTTCACCTAATTAGTGAAAATACAATCTAAAATACTGATTAAAAGTAATCTATAACATTTTAAAATAAGGCATATTTTCTGAAAGATTCACTATTTCTCTCTTTTTTTTGTTTTGTTTACTAATTACTTCAAATAAATGTATTCACTATGCAAAGAACTACAACACATATGTCACAATTCATTTGGTTGTCAGGTACCAATATGGACTAGGTCTTAATATTTGATCCAGTTTTGTAAAAGGGAAAAAATGTTGACAATTATAAATTCAGCAAATTGATATTTTATTTTATTGCTTTAGTTCACAGGTCAATCAAACATGAGGGAAATAAGGCAGCTACTGCCTTTATTATTTAGATTTTATTCATTTTCAGAATGAATTACAATATTTCAAATAAATGTTCACACACACACTCTCATGTCCAATATTAACGAAGAAAAAAACTGGATGGCTTAGACAGGGTTCCTACCATTTTAAAAGACTTTCTAAGTACTTCAAATTCTGAATGTTATAGATTTAAGGAGATTTTTATTTTTTTTAATCAGTTTTTAGAATTTAAGAAATTAGGATTAAGAAACTCAAGTTTCATTCTTGAAGTTGCAGATTCATAGTCTCCACAAGGTTTAATGTGCCACAAATTAATAGAAAACCATAAAGAAATGACAAAGAAGCAGCAGACGCTCACTGATGAAAGCCCAGGTGCTTTTTATTTTCTGTGTCTCTTACAAGATGCAATGGCTAATTACATTGAGACCAGCTAAAGGTATTGATGGATGGCTTTTAAAAGCAAAATAAGCCTATATTAAAATTGTATAAGGTAATTATAGTTTAGTAATGCTAAAATGTTAATTAATAGCTATAGATATAATTATTCAGTTGAAAACAGTTTTCGAGGGAAAGGTAAATCCTGAAGCAATTTTTTTCAAAAAATTCAAGCATTGTTGAGGTCTTGCAAATAAAAAAAATGAAAATAAAATACTTTGAAAATGTTTAACCAGCAGTATGAACCATACTAATACTGTCTGGAAGGTCAATCTAATGAGATTTTGGCAACCTGTAGACACGGTTGTTTCATCCAATTAATACCGATTTGAAACAATTTTCGTGATGTAGCTCAAGAATATCGATTTAGATCGAAGAACCCAAGGGATATTTCATTATTTTATGCCAAGTGTCTGGCTGTGGAAGGAGCAACATTGAGGAATCAACACATTATAAATTTATTAAAATGTTAATAAATTTGAAATTCAGATATCACAATTCAAATGTTTGAATACAAGATTTTTCAGTTACTATAAATTCTGCAAATAGAAGATAGAATGCTGCTGCTATGTCACAGGTTTGATTGACCCTATTTCATTAAGGAGACATGCTTACTTAGAACAAAAAGGATTAGGAAAATCACAAAGCTTTTATACAAGATTTTTGTGTGGAAATACATATTTTCTGAAGATGATCTATTTCAACTGATATACCTTTAAGAACAACAATAATCATGGTTATTTGTGCATTTTAGTTTGTATTTTTTAGGCTAATATATTAATTTCTTAACATTGAATCCCACCAATCCCTGAGGTATCAAACTGACAATAGAAAATCTTATGAAATGTTTCTATAAAAGTATTCTTGCATATTTTTCATTAATAAGCAATTAAAATAAAAAAATCTGCTCTGATTTCTTACAGAAAAATACTGAACAAGCAAAGTAGGAACTTTAAAGATTTTGATCACAAAAATAGAATGTCAACTGTTCTTTCAGAGACTCAGCCAATTTCACACCATCTTTTGGATACAATGATTCAACAATGTGAAAAAGGAATGTACCCTAACTGAGTAAACTTACAATGACAGGTGGGGTAAATACTGAATGCAGTCTGAAATCAAACTTCAGTCCCTTCAAAAGAATATTCTGGAAGAATAAGGGATTCCTCATTATTAGACAACTGTTCATCATCGAGACTGGAGAACAGTCGGTAAAGTTCAACAAATGTTGGTCTGTCTTGTGGATCGTAGGCCCAGCACTGCTGCATAATACTATATATTTGTTCATTACACATGTCTGGAATACTTAAACGCCTGTTCTGTTCAAGAAGTTGAATAACCTAATATGGGGAAAAAAAATAATTAAAACACTGAAACAAAACATAAATAATTTTTTTTCATACAATTATCAGGAATCTCCCTTAAGACAACTAAGTTGTCAAAACTTTATGTATACATATGTCTTGCAAAATCTTAGTGGCAATAAATTGAATTGAATGAAATTAACAAATGGTCATAATTCTTGCAACATTACTTTCAAATTTATCATGCAAAAGAAAGCATCCTCATATAATCATTGTTTATGTCTTTACTGTGGGTGGGAAATCAACTTTTAAGACTTTTTTTTTTTTTTTTTTTGGAGGGGGTGGTCCTAATAATTTCCTTCAAACCATTCCACCATAGTTTCATTTAACACAAATATTTCTAATCACAATTCTGCATAAAATACTAATGCAACAAAGCTGTCAGTCCTATTTCCAGATAAAACTAAAATTCCAGTGTATATATCTAGAATCTTCCTGTTCTTATCAACTGTCAGCAGAGACAGATATTTAAGTGATTAGTGGAGATAGAGAAAAACATTTCATTTTTGTCTCGTAACTGTTATTAAATTTGTGAAAAGGAAATATTAAAATTCATATTTTTTTCTTATAGACATAATAATGCAGTGGCTAGTTCATTTAAGATAATCAACTACAGCAAAAGGTAAGAAGATTAACTCTCTTTGCTGTTCATTGTCAAATGTTTAGTAGAAGAATGCTTGTGTCAATCAATCATTTGTCATCAGCATATAGTAAAACCCCGATTATCCAAGTTTCCGCTTTAACCGAGCTATCAAATATTTCTAGGATTTTTTTTTTCGCAAATTAATCTTCGTTCGTCTAGTCATATGACCCCCTACTTGGAATCGGGAATGGTTTCAACACCAACAATCCTGGGTTATCCTTAAAAAAATGCCGAAACATTGCTGCAGAAAAATGCCAAAGTAACGTAAAACAAAAAACAATAGGTCTTTTTAAGTAAAAGAACTCTTTCAATATGAATTGTATGTGGTGTATCTGTATAACTTTTGTATTTGTTAAAATATACGTTTAAACCTAGACGATTTATTTTATTTACAATTTTTGGTTTAACCGAGTTTTTCGGTTATCCGAGTTAGTCTTGGTCCACATTAACTCGGATAATCGGGACTCTACTGTGTATATACATATAATGTTTGTTTTACGCTGTTTCAAATTTTAAATAAAATGGGATAGTATTGAATAATCCTTCTGGTAAAAATCCCAATAAAAATTGTCGTCATTTAAAAACATATGTGCAGGACACATTTCAATCTGCATGATTATTTTCAACTGTGTGTTGGTTTGGAAGGGTTGTGCTTAAATAGCCTCTGATGATGTGATTGATAGTTTGCTATTGATTGTGGGAGAATTGGCGATATGCCAAGACTCACGTAAGGTAAGGGAGATGACAGTTTTGGCTTGATCTATTACCTGAATGTGTTCAAAATCAGGGATGTGGCTAGTTTTTGGTTTATGCTGATATAGAATGGATCTAAAATGGTCTCTATTGTTGTAATTGGTTAAGTGCTGTTTGAGTCTTTTATTAATGATTGTGTTGTATAACCAATATATTTTTTATTGCAATTGAGGCATGGAATGCCGTAAACAATTTTATTTTTATTCAAGATGTCTTTTTTGTTGTTAGCTTTGTTTATAATTCGAATATTGTATTTTCTGAGCAGTTGCTTTAAACCAGTGGTCGGCAACCTTTTGTTGTAAGAGGGCCAAATATGTTATGTGGGGAAATTATTGCGGGCCGCACTTGGGCCAAAAACGAAAATCTTATTTTAACAACCAAAAAAAAAAAACCAAAATCTTATTTTAACAACCCAAAAAAAAAAAAAAAAAAATCTTCCAACACGCCTCGCGGGCCGCGGGTTGCCGACCGCTGCTTTAAACTATGATTAAGGTTATGTACAAATGGTATGACCACATAATTATGTGTTTGTTGGGTTTCTCTAGAAATTGTGGTTTTTTGATGTTTAGCTTTCTTGTAATATTTAGAAATGAAACTGGTAGGATAATTAGAGAAATTGAAGGTTTGATAAAGGTGTTCAATTTCTTTATTGAGTAATTCCTTAGTGGATGATATTTTAAGTACCCTATTAAAGTAATTGAAAAGGATGTTACCCTTGATATGATTGGGGATATTGGAATAATAGTCTATTATTTTATTTGCATGGATTGGTTTTCTGTATACTGCAAATTGCAATTTATTATTGCTTCTGATGATTAGACAATCAAGAAAAGGTAATCCCATCCAAAACATTTCATGTAAAATAAGTTGCCAAAACTCACATGCTCATAACGCTTTCCCTGTTAAAAAGATATGAGATCTCATGTAGAGCCAAGCCCCTAACTCTACAAGCCCTAACTCTAAAAACCCTAACTCTAAAAACCCTATATCTTGGTCAAAAAGTATGGCTTGGCCGTTTGGTGGCTGTCACACAGACAATCCCATGGAATTATGTAAAAGATATGGAGTATGCCAACGCATACTTTTTGACCAAGATAGCAGGGTTTTTAGAGTTAGGCCTTGTAGAGTGAGGGCCTTGGCTCTACATGAGATCTGATAACTTTTTTTAACAGTGAAAGCGTTATGAGTATCTTGGCAACGTATTTTACATGAAATGTTTTGGGTGGGATGAAATAGTTCCATGAAACAGGCAAGCCATACTTTTTGACCAAGATATAGGGTTTTTAGAGTTAGGGCTTGTAGAGTTAGGGGCTTGGCTCTACATGAGATCTCATATCTTTTTAACAGTGAAAGCATTATGAGCATGTGAGTCTTGGCAACTTATTTTACATGAAATGTTTTGGGTGGGATTTCATTTCTTTTTGTAAGATGAGATCTGATAACTTTTTAACAGTGAACGTGTTATGAGCATGTGAGTCTTGCCAACTTATTTTACATGAAATGTTTTGGGTGGGATATACCTATCAGAAATTGTTATATAATAAAGAACCGGAACCCCCTTTATGAGGGGTTGGAGGGTGAAAGTTACAGATTTCTTAATTCTTTTGTCGTTTGTGTGTTAAACCTAGCCTGCATACCAAATTTCATCTTTCTAGGACTAGAGGTTTTGATGATTATGAGTCAGTCAGTCAGTCAGTGAATCATGGACGAAATCGACGTATTTTAGATATTAATAAAATCGAAAGTATAAAAGCTAGATAAATAAAACATAGCGTATTTCATTAGTATGGTAACTGCATCTTATCCTGAAAATTTGAGCTCTAGTATTATCCAGGCCTAAGCTACGAGGGTTCGATAAAGCATCACCAGACCCCCCCCCCCCTTTATGAGGGGTTGGAGGGTGAAAGTTATGGATTTCTTAATTTTTTTGTTGTTTGTGTGCTAATCCTAGCCTGCATACCAAATTTCAGCTTTCTAGGACTTCAGGAAGTACTCTAGAGGTTTTGATGATCATGAGTCAGTGACGGAATCGACGTATTTTAGGAATTAATAAAATCCAAAGTATAAAAGCTAAATAGTAAATAGGCTTAACGTGCGTGGAATGAAACAAAATAAAGTGAAATAAATAAAACGCACTTACTTACAAAAAGTTGAGTATTAAGATGACATGGGATTAATCCGACAGTTTCGGAATACTATGCGTATTCCTTCTTCAGGGACGGCACAAACATATAGGACAGAGGACAATACGCATAGTACGCATAGGACAATACGCATAGTATTCCGAAACTGTCGGATTAATCCCATGTCATCTTAATACTCAACTTTTTGTAAGTAAGTGCGTTTTATTTATTTCACTTTATTTTGTTTTATAAAAGCTAAATAAATGAAACTTAGTGTATTTCATTAGTCTGCTAACTGCATCTTATCCTGAAAATTTGAGCTCTAGTATTAACCAGGTCGAAGCTATTTAGGGTTGGAAAATATGATGAAACACTTCCAGAAAAGATACGTAGTGCCCTTCCTGCCTTCGGCTCGTCTTGGCGGGGGCACTGCCGTGCCCCCAGATGAGCAATTTTCTTCTTTTTCTATTTCATAAGTCAATAGCGGAGTGCATAGCATTTACGGTTTTCAAGATATCGCCAATGGCATCTTTGTTTACTGCTGCAAAAATATCATCAGCATATCTGTGATTTAGGATGATGTTATTTTGAAAACAATATCTTGAAATACTACATCTGCATGCAGATTGAAACGTCTTGCACATACGTTTTTAAATGACGACAGTTACCTTTGGTAAATTTAGATTTTTTAAAATTTTTATTGGGATTTTTACCAGAAGGATTGTTTCTAATTTTATTTGAAACTGCAATGACTCCAAAGCTTTTGCCAAACAACAGATCCAGGAACCCTGCCTGCCTACACCTTGCCGACATTAGTTCCCGAATGAACGCCAGCAACAGGATGCGGACGGTAGCTGCAAAGAAACTACCCAGGTCCAGCAGAGTGCGGTACCCTGCCAGCCTTTAGTGTCTTCATTATGCCGACTTCCCCTGATTGAAGTCGGCGGATCCCTCGAACCTGCGCCGCTATGGAAGAGAATCCTCGAAACAGCTTCGAAAATACCCGACCGTCATTGACTTTCCGCCGACTATTGGAGAATCACTACCCTGAGCGACCTTCCCCAGGGCCCCTCCTAGCAACCCGACTCCATAAATGTCCCGTTTGGTTAAATCCACAGGAGTTATAGAGGTTACAGGATCTCCCATCGATGACCAAGCTATGAAAGTTTGGCACACCTACTGGCGATCCCCACTCCTACGTACGGCTTCATCTAAGCCTCCTGATTCCTGAACAGTTTGAATGGACCCTATAACCTATATATAACCTATATAGCACTTGTAGATACTTATCTATTCTTATCTTTCTTGTAAATCTTCCTCCTAAAATTTTTGTCTCACTATTATTTACCTGAAAGGCAAGGGCCACTGGATTCCTGCTGATTGGCTAGCTTTCCAAGGCTCCTCCGCTTCGCCGACTTGTCCCCTCACTCCCGTGATCATGGTTTGCTTTGGGAAAGCATTCGATTGGCGTGTGCCTACAAATAACAGTCCCTGATGTTCACCTGAAGTACGGATTAGAAAGAAGGACAGCACCTGGAAATTTTGCGTCGACTTCCGCCATCTTAATGCCAGTCACAAAGAAGGATGTATATCGCTGCCATGATCAACAATGCTTGGATTCCGTCCGAAATGCCAATTACTTTTCCAGCGTCGATCTCCGCACTGGCTATTGGCAAATCCATCCAGACCCCGCCAAGACACAAGCAATTGCCGCCTTCCCGCCACCCTCAAACCCTAAACAAGTAAGCAGTTTCTACGACTTATGCTCCTATTATTGACGATTTATCAAGAACTTCGCAACGGTAGCTTGTCCTTTATCACTTCTAATGCAGAAATCCAAGCCATTCACATGGCGAGAAAATCAGCAAATGACCTTGCACAACTGAAACATGCCCCAACAGCTCAGCCAATCTTAGCCCATTTCGACGAGCAATCACCCAGGGGACTTCACACCAATGCCTCGGACACAGAGATAGGCACAGTCCCCATACAAGTCCCACAGCGATAGACAACAAGCCATTGGTTAAGCCAGTTGCACCCTGTGAAGCCGGAAATGAACTACGCCACAAAGAATTACTTGCTGTAGTTTAGGCAGAACAGAAATTCCATCTGTATCTCTACGGCTGACCATTCACTGCTATAACTGACCATTGTGCACTTTGTTCGCTTCTGAAACTGGAAGACCCTTCCGGACTAGCGAGATGGGCGGTATGCCTACAGGAGTACAACTTAACCGTTACTTACAAATCAGGCAAAAAGCATCTCGACGCTGACTGTCTGTCATGCTATCCCACCTGCCCAACAGAAACCACCGCCGGCATGACAGTCATGAACACCCGATTCGACATTGTAGAGGAGCAGAGGAAAGACCTGAAGTTGAGACAACAAATCGCTCAGCTATAGAATAGTCGACAACCAGACCACGTGGATTTGAAATTCATAACAACACACTCTACACATCCCACCTGCGCAAATCATCGCCAGTTGCAGCTCACTTGGAAAGTGCAAAAGCATATGCACGAGTCCGGTAAAGCTACTTCTGGACCTCACAACTTAAATCCGTACTGCAATTTGTAGCTCGATGTCTGTAGTGTCAACAACCGCCAGAATTTCTCCAACCACTTCCCCCTTCTACCGAGTGGGCATTGATCTCCTAGGATGTTTCCCTATTTCAAAATCCGGGGAAAAATAGATAATCGTCGTCATCGATCATTTTACAAAATAAGCAATAAGTCCATGCATTGCCCAAAGCAACAGCGACAGGATTAGCAAAATTTTTCATGGAGGAAGTCCTGTTGTTCAAGTTTTTATCGGCCACCGTTGAAGAAACCCATCATAAGTCATCCTCAGACAAACTGACTGAAAGAAAGGCTTAATCGGACGATAGCTGACATGATGTCAATGTATGTTGACATCGAATATGCCAAACTGGGATGCCCTACAACACCGCTTGCCAGGAAAGTACGGGCTACCCCATTCAATATTGGACACGCCGTTAAGCCCCATAATTGAACCATACTATGCTCATGGATCAGCCCATTTCAAATCATTATATCCCAACTGACGATTATCCCAGTCGATGCCAGTCACAAGTAGTCACATTTGCTTGATTAAAACCGTACATCGCACACGAGGCAACGGATCTGCCAAGTATCCGAAAATCAGTAACGGACAACTTTCCCGCTCAAACCAAGGAACGCACATGACGAACAACAAGCCAATGCGGAGTAAAAGAGCCACCAGGAAGGAGGAACGCTTCTACAATCAGGAGGACTCATCAGACCTTCGGACTAGGCGAGTAGTTTAGTAACTGATTTAATCAAGTCAATCCATTTTGTTCTATTTTTTCGGACGAGTAGCCCCCCCCCCCCCCACCAAGCATCACTGCTCAGTGGTTTATTGACTAAACAAGTCCGAACTGTCGTTTTAGTCAGGTTCATTAGCTGCCACAAAGAAACAACTTTAAAATTGTTTTGAAATATTTAGAACATGAGTGCTTGTGGAATATTAAGTCCCCACATTATAAAAACAAACAAATGAAGCAATCTGCATACATGGAGTTGGAAAATACAATGAACACACCTGGATTTGGTGAGGAAATTAAATTGAAAATTAAAAACATCAGGTTAGTGTAGACTTTTATTACAAATCTATACAATCTATATTTATTAATATTGTTATTGTTATTATAAGCACTAATGTAAAAATAATAATCAGATCGACCTACTCGCAGGAGTTCAAAAAAATTCCGGCGCCGGGACTGACACAGTTTACATTCCTTCAGTAAAATGGTTCAGATTATTGGATGCATCCATACGAAACATTACTCCTAGTTCATCTCTTCTACTAATCCATTTTCGTATCCATAGTTTTTTTTTCTTTATCACACAAATTTCTTCTTCCACCTCTTCTAAAATCGCCATTATTATAAGCTTTATTGCGTTGCAGCCTGTTCATCTTGCAAAACACACTCACTTGTGTACTGTACGCGACCATAGTGTGGACAAGTATTTTAGTTAATAAATTACTCGCCAAGTCCAAACTAGGCCTTAAGCACATATACAAAAATAAAATTCACTAGTTATGACAATTCCCCATCCACAAACATTATTATGTCATTACTGCTCAGTGGCCAGAATAAAACAATTGAAATTATGAAAATATTACTTCAAAATACACTATTGTTAAGATTTTGCGAATAAAACAACAAGTATTGCAGAATTTCTTTAAAAACTTAAATTATGTGTTTTGGGCTTATGGTAAGAATTATAAAGAAGTGGTGAAAAAAAATTGGCAAAATGAAAACAAATTGTGTCTTGAAAATTTCACGGATCTCTATTGATAACTGTCAGTCAATAAATGACTATTATAACTAGTACAAAGTATAATGATAATTAATAAAAAACAAACCTGAGCTCCTGTCAATTCACCGTAAGGTGTTTTCCCAAAAGAATACATTTCCCATAGTGTTATACCAAAACTCCAAACATCGCTTGGATGAGAAAATGTACCATAATTGATAGATTCTGGCGCATACCTAAAAGATAATAGATAATGTAATAACCTTTAAAACATTGCTGCAGTGAGTGAAGATTGATTAAAGATATTAAAATTTAAAAATTGCAAAGAGATATCTGATACGATATATTCCAGTCATACTACATTACACAAATAATCTTACAGGCATTCTATGTTGTTTAATTACTGTTTTGTATTTATTATGAAAAGGTCCACAACCCCACATCTGAAAAACTTGGGCCCAAAAGGGTTTTAGTTTAAGCATTTTAATCAGCAATAACTCCACTTTCTGTGCTCTCAACTGACAAGGAGACGACACACCCTGTATCTTTCAAATGTGAGTGCCCTTTTGTGAGATGAAAGTACACATGAAGTACTTCAAAAATTTATATATATTTAGAAATATTTAAAATTTAATATTTAAAATTTATATTTAAGTTTTCAGGCCAACGCCCTACAGATTTCGAGATATTTGCCGATATTTTCATTGATTTTCAAGTATTGCCTTATTAGCTCACTGCTATCATAAGAAAGCAAGTGTTACCGTGAACTAACGGTATGTCACTGGCCTTGAAATCCAAGGTTTTCGAGTCCAGTGCTGGATGGGAAGTATTTCTTTTTTTTTTTTTTTTTTTTTTTTTTTTGAATATTAGACGTAAATAAATAATATTCTCATTATCTTTGGTTTTTAATTAAGTAGTTACTTAATTAACTAAATTTTTTTCGAGTAGATGACTTTCCAGCTTTGAGGGGAAAAAAGCAAGAAGAGCTATTATATATTAACTCTTCAGATTCGTATAATGATCAACACTGTCAGAGCACTCCCAAGCAAAGCATTTCTTAAAAATATGTATATTTTTTTTTTTTTGAGTATTAGCATATTGAAAAAAAAAGTTTAGTTACTTAGGTATTTATATATAGTATATGTTTTACTTTACTTTTCTGAATTAAAGTACTTCTAATTAAAAATCAAAATTAACGAGAATACTAACTTTGTTTTATTTGTAATTTTAAATACAAACAGTAAAAGAGTATCATCACAACATGATAAAAAAAATAAAAGTTAATGAGAATATTATTTATTTACTTCTAATCTTAAATTGCTTTTCTATCTAATATTCATAATATAAACGAAAAAAACTTACATTATCATAAAGAAAGAAGAAAAAAAAAAGAAATGGATTTTAAAAAAAATACTTCCCATCCCGCAGTGGACTCGGGGAATCTTGGATTTGAAGGCCAGTGACATACCGTTAGTCCACGGTAACACTTGCTTTCTTATGATAGCAGTGAGCTAAATAAGGCAATACTTGAAAATCGATGAAAAAAACTGCGAATATCTCTAAGTTGGCACCAAAACCTATATATATTTTTGAAGTACTTCATATGTACTTTCATCTCACAAAAAAGCATTCACATTTGAAAGATACAGGGTGTGTTGTCTCCTTGTGAGAGAGATGTAGCTTTTTTTTTTTGAGCATTTTCACAGTCAAATTATACCCAAACTTATGAAAGAGAAAAATTATCATAGAGAAGCAACATACTTCTGCACCTCACCAGGAATCATTGTTTGAAGCCATTCATGCTGCAAAAAAGCTTTCAGTTTCAGAACTTAAAGCCCAGGTCCAACCTGGGGGTCGCCTCAGTTATTTACAGTTGGGAGCTATTTTTATAGGAAACTTCATCATGAAGGTTATCAATCCTTATTTATTTCAATATAGCTACACTGCAATATTCTGCAAGTGGTTCTAAAACTGATTTTTGATCATAAAAGGAAGTGATATAAGGTCCACCCCGGTGGATACTTAAAAAATATTAAAAGCCCACCATTCTTCATACATATTAAATACTTGCTATAGCAGGACGGGCAAACCTTGATCAACATCCTAAAAATAAAGCCTACCAATGCAGTATAATCATTAGAATTCTGTTACAAACATTCACTGTGATACAAAATTTATATCAAAATCATTTTTAATGGATGTCGTAATGTTCGAGTTGCTCTCCTAACACATTTAAAGATCACCTTACGTGTTTTCTGATGCAATTCAATAAATAAATAAATAAATGTTTGTGATGGGCAGTCTAAAGCAAACATTAGTTTTATTTACCCTATTAAAAATGCCTTTTTATGCAAATGTGGCAGGGACCGCAGATTACTTGTCTATTAGAAAAGGGGTCGTGACTCCAGAAAAAGGTTGGTTAACACTGACTTAGAGGATCATAGTTAATAGGTAAAATTCTGATAAAAACCACAAGCAGAATAACTTTGGTGCATCAAGAGATGGTATCATATGGCTCAATAACAGATAAGAAAACTGTTAAGCATTCATTTTTGCAGAACCTATAAAATACTGACATTCAAAAATAAAAATAAAAAAATCAGAACTTTGTTTCTTCTTTCTTAGCCTGTTCTGTTTATAGTTACAACTGTTTTTTTCTATTAGGTTTCCTCTGAATAACCTTGAATGTTCAATTTTTCTAGAGTTTAATTGTGAGAGATTTCGGAGATATTGAAAAATTTTGCTTGAAGCCTTTAATTTTCATTATGACAGCATGAATTGTAGCATGACTCGACAGTTAAAGTGTCATCATCTGTGAACGAAGATAGCCTGATAATGTCTAATAATGAAAGCTATATTTCATTTTGCCAAATAATTCACTACTTTGTGTAAAGCATCAAACAAAATACTCCCAGTTCAAAGTTTATAAGAGAACTATTAACCATGGATTTTTATTGCTAATAGTTACAATGCCAATCTCTTTCTCTTTGGTTTTTTTTTCCGCAATCATATCGTGCAATTTTAGGAAGTTAAAATGTTTGGAGTTAGACATCATTTAAATGACTTGTCTTCAAATAAATAAAAATTAAATAAAAAGCAAATGTGATGGAGTGTCAGACCTGCAGACACTGCGAAACATCTTGTAATTCCCTCTTACATTAGAAATGATGATGTATGACATATAATGAAATATGATAATGTCCTTGATAAATCAAGAATCGTTTCTACAGATCAACATTTGTCATCTGACAAATCAAAAAAGGGTTAGGAATCATTATTTAATGTTTTCAGTTCAGATTTAATGACTTCCTCTGCTGTTTATTCTCCATGAAAATATCATTAACTAATAACAGCCATTCACCTTTTCTTTTCTTTTTTTTTTTTATTGGAACTTATAGATATAAGAAATTCTAAATACTTACCATTTCACAGGCCATCTTCCACCTTGTGATGCTTTATAATATTCGCTTCCAAGACCTAATGATCGGCTTAAGCCAAAATCACTGATTTTTGCCTAAAGGAATTACATATTAAAAAAGAAATTATTGAGTATTTTTCTCATCAAACGTGTAGTGAAAGGATTCAAGTTTTAAAAAAAATCAATAAAATGAGTTGAATAGAACTTTAAAGATAAGGAACAGAGACAGAAGTAACTTCATCTTACTAAAGCAGTTGAAATCTACTGTTAATCATAATAACTGTAAGAAACTTCTGAATTCATCATAATAATAATCTTTCATTATAAATTATCAACTATATTTAATTCACTTCACTGTCAAAACTTACAAAAGAATAAATACAAAAATAAAAGAAACCAGACCATAAGATTAGTGAAGACGTGCCTGTTTGTTCTCTTTTGAGTTCAACCAATTATCTTCCCATTCTCTCCGTGGTTTTTAAGATATACAAATGGTGCAGACTGGTCTCAAATCTCAACTTCAACCTTTCTTATTATTAGAAAAGAATAGGAAAAAGACACAGAAATAAAAAATATCTGAGCATCCAACGGTCCGTCCCAAACTCTCACCAATGAATGCTCAGATATTTTAAATTTCTGTCTTTTTCCCATTCTTTTCAATTAATCTGAGGCCCGTTAATTCTTTCTTTCTTATTATTATTGTTATCTTTTTCTGTGATATGTAGTTTTAGTTCCACTAGATTTTTAATTTGAAAATTAGTCTGTTGGTACAGGAAACTATGTAATTTTCATTGTCAGTAATTCAATTAAAACTCAAAAAATATTTTGCAGGCTCAATAGGAAGTACAAATTAATACAATATATGTAATTAAGTGACTGACGACAGTGATTATTGATCTATCATGATGAAAAATTAATGATAAATTTTAGGCCAGGGGGCGTTCATTAATTATGTGACCTCAAAATGGAGGGGGAGGGGTCCAGCAAAATCTCACCAAATCTCACTTAATAGAGGGGAGGTCAATGAAAATCTCACGTCAACTTTTTAATTCAGAGAATATACATATTATAACAATTTTTTCGATTTTTTTGACATCTCACTTAAGGGTTGGGGGGGGGAGGGTCCCACCACATCTTACCAAGGGGGAGCCATATTTTTTAAAAAACACCTCACATAATTAATGGACATTACCCCTCGGTTCTTGGAGTCTCTATTTTCCTATGACACCCATCTTCCTTCTATAGTCTGACAGATCAGTCTTGACAAAAGAGATTTCTTGAGATTCATGGGAGGCACAAGATCTTTACTTAGGCTCTTTCCAAGGTTTCAAAAAATGTAGTACTGTGTCTATCAGTAGGAAAATGCTAAATGATGAATTTATTGCTGGACTGTTTTCAGTGTTTAGGAAAAGTAGACTAAAATAAAGCAAAAGCCTCGTGCATTTTCCCATATTTCATTTCATTTAAATTTGTCAATGAAATTAAAACATAAATTGAAATGAAATAATTGTGAAATGTGCATTTGTGCCTATTTGAAATTCATTAATGTAATGTAATGAAAATATTTACATTCTCTTGGGGCTTTTTTTTTTTTGTTTTTGTTTACTTTATAAATTTTAAAAAAGTAAAATTTTTTTCTGTTATTATATTATTTTTTTGTTTGTTTTTGGATCAGTATGTTTGGCAGCTTTTCCATCTAATATTGTGACCCTGAAAAGGGCCTTTAAAGGAAAATTGGGGCTTTTTCTTTTTTTTTTCTTTTAGCTATTGTTTCCATGTAAATAACTGCATGAACTGGATGCTTTACTAAATGGCAAGTAATAATTTCGAATTCCTTACTTGGCTTCATTTTGTAAAATTATATATTTAAAATATTTCACTATAGCCTGTAACATAGAGAAGACAAATGGGGACCACTACCTACAGAGCAGATTTCGGGTCCCCAGCGGACACAACACACAGAAGAAGACGAAAGAAACAACCATGCCACGACCGGGATTCGAACCCAGGTACTGGCGCATTGGACGCCACGGCTGGCCGCCGCCGAGACCGCACGACCACGCCAGCATGGCAAAAATATTTCACTGACAGATGAAGTTAAATCTACAAAAGAAAATGGAGGACTGGCGAAGTCTTTTAACTGTGTATTTCTATATAGCAGTTTTCAAGTACTGTCAGAAGAGAAGTACTGTCAGTGAAACAACATCTTTGATTTTGCTGTTATCTTCAACATTTTCCGAAGCAGAATGTCACAGTGATATAATGCAAGGTTTCACTCTTTCATCTATTATTCCGTTACGGATCCAATACTCGTCTGCAAGTTTATTTACATGCCTGACTGCTTTTTTCTAGTTGTCAGCAGTGACATTATTAAGGGCTTCCTCCCATATCTGATGAGTCTGTCTTCATTAAACTGATTATTAATTCCGTTTCTCCTTTCAAAAAATTGCTTGCATTGAACCCAAATTAATTCAATCGGATTTAAATCGCAATGGTAGGGAGGTAGTCATAAAACATTGTGGCCACTGATATCGCATAGAGTATCAATCACATATCTCTTCATGGCATGATTTCGTACATGTTGCAGAAATTAGCACTTCAGTTCATCATTGCGGTAGTAAAACCTATGGCCATTCAACCAGGCTGCAATGTCAGCTTTTCGCATATTCATCGTAGGAGCTTTTATCACGTTGTAGACTATGAAATGATACATTGTCCATTATCACAACACTGTGCAAAGGAAGATTTGGTAGAAGCTGAGATTCAAACCACAATTTAAAATTTTCGACGTTCATTTCATGATGATAATCTCCAATCTTCTTACCCGACTTGAACATTAATGAGGTATTCGGAATAAATCCTTTCTCATTTCCTGCATGAACGACAATGAAGAGTGGTCCAGGCCCTTGATTCACTTTGCAAGCGCATGCAGCCATTCCATCCTGCCAGCCTTGTTGTTGAATTTGATACATGTGAAGCCATGTCTCATCCAGCCAAACAATTGGTCTACCTTTAGCTCTGTAAGTGCGATAAGTTCACAAAAACTCTAGTCATCTGAGCACAATGTCATCACATTCGTGTAGGACAATCGGTTGTCGCATCCCCTCCAAGTATATCCAATTTTATGCAGTAGAACACAAAGAGATTCTGTGGCTCCTTTGAAATCAATTGCAGTCTTCACTACTTCAAACAAAATTGTTAAAGTGGGAGTTTTGCCATCAGCGTAGAGACAATGGATGCAATGGCAAATAAGGCATTGGTCAAAATCATCTACATCAGTAACAGGGCTTGCTCATGGTTGCTTCTTTCCCAGAATTGACAAGCCTTCTTTCCTGCACTCCTTGCTTTGTTGACGTATCCTGGTTATGGAGACTTTGGATACACCTATTGCTGCAGCTACTTTGTCTTGAATTCTTTCTAAAGAAACGAGATGTCCTCCATTAACTAATTCCCTCTGAAAATACTCTTCTACTGGCAATATCATTTTGCGTGCTCTGCTTTATAAAATAGTGTGTGTCGACATTTTGCAAGAAGCCTCGGAAAGAGACTATTGTCTCAGACTTTACGTAAATCTTGTTCATTAGATCTGTCAGACTACAGATTATTTATAAAGCTGAAAATAACTGGACTTAAGTTGTAAAATTCTCGGCATAATCATTGCTGGTCCAAAATACGACAATCTATTGTTTTTCTTGCAAGAGGAAAGAAATTTTCTCAGTAGTCTTAAAAGGGAGTACAAGGTCAGAGGAACAGAAAATGAACATATCTATCATTGATGGCAGTTTCATCCATTCATGAGAATTTCAAAACATATTTATCTGCTGTACATTACACTGAACTGGCTCATTAAGATCATTGTATCTATAGAGCACTTTAATTTTCAATAAAAAAAAAAATGATTAAGTAATGCGTAACACTGGTATTCATTATTATTGACATCCATCCACTGAATAGTGGTTCTGGAATGCATGCAGTCCTTGGAAGTGTGAGAGCAGCCAGGTTTGTTTTCTTAGAAGGTAAATCCTCAAATATAGAAAAGTTATACAGTAAAGAGTCATTATTTTGCTTAATCAAACTTATGCATAATTAATATTAAAATATTTTCAAAAATATATATATATATAATCAAAGGGGAGTCCATAGCATCTGCAATTCTTAAAAAAAAGAACCAATAGTTATAATTAGATATGTAATCTACTGTTAGTCCTTCAGTACTAAAAAAAAGAACCAATAGTTACAGTAGATTACATATCTAATCATTAGTCCTTCAGTACTTTCAATGTATCTTATATTTGAAGAACTGGTGCACTTCATCAATTTCATTCCCAATTGTATTTTGAGAAAGAATAGCGAACAACTATAAAGCTTAAAAGCTACTGTTTTAAATTAAACATTCAATTCTTCATTAAAAAGGACCAACACAAACTGACCAATCTGAGCTATTTACCTAAACTATCAGAATCTTCAATTTCTGATTGCTAACTTAAAATGACAATCAGCTGTTTTTATGGGCAAAAATACCTGTTTTAAAGAACCTAGAAGAATATTTCTAGCTGCAAGATCTCTGTGGACAAACCGCTTTTCTTCTAAATACATCATTCCTTGAGCAATCTGAGAGGCCCACAATGTAAGATGAACAGATGAATCAATGTGGTCAGGGTAATCTAATAAATAATCAAGCATTGATCCTAATCCAACTAATTCCTGAATCTGAAATTGTATAAATGTATCCTGTATTAATGATATTAAAATATAAAACATCAGTACAAAATCATATATATACAACCTTTGTCATAAAAGTTCCAGGACTGAGTCTATATTTCAGAAACAGTAACATTACAGTTGTTCCAAATGATTTGATTTAGTCAAGGGCTATGTGTTCTGCATATATGTGGCCTTGAAAGTGCTTCCGCGTATTCCGCTAGGTGGCAGGGCGGTGCATAGCAACACACTACTTGTCTCAACGGTGGCATTTGTCTTGGTAAGAATGGATGTGGAAATTGAACAGCGAGTGAACATTAAGTTTTGTATGAAATTAGGGAAGATAGCCAATGAAACATGGAACTTTCTCCAACATGCCTACGGTGACTAGGCCTTCTCAAGAGGCTGTGTGTTTGAATGGCATAAGAGGTTTATTAATGGTAGAGTGTCAGTGGAAGATGATCCAAGGTCCAGGTGGCCGTCAATAACGCATAATGCAGACTATGTGAATCGCATCAGAACAGGCTACAAGAAGACTGTTGTGTCACTCTATGCATATTATCCAAGGAACTTGGTATCAATAGGTTTGCCTGCCACCAAATGTTATGACAGGATTTGGGAAAAAAGAAATTGAATTCAAGAATTGTTCCTCTCACGCTCACACAAGAGCAGAAGGAAAACTGTACATTAATTGCTTCTGAACTCTTAGAAAGGGCCAAGAATGATCCAACGTTTGCATTGAGCATTATTGCCGAGGATGAAATATGGTGTTATGAATATGACCCAAAACAAAGCGGCAAAGTGCCCAAATGGAGAAGTCCCAGTTCACCAGCTTTGAAGAAAGTCAAGCGGCAACCATCAAAAACAAAAACAATGTTTATTGCATTCTTCGACACCATAGGCATTGTTCACCATGAATATGTACCTCAGGGATAAACAATAAACCAAACCTTTTACATTGATGCTCTAAAACGTTTGCGGGAGGCAATTAGGCACTGCCGACCTGACTTGTGGACATCTGAACAATGGTTCTTATTGCATTACAATGCAAGACCACACACTGCTCTGATGGTCCAGGAATTTCTTACTAAACATCAAATTACAGCTCTTCCACATCCTCCATATTCTTCTGATACGTCACCATGCGATTTCTTCCTGTTTCCCCAGCTGAAGAAAAAGATGAAAGGAAGGCAGCCTAAGGACATTGCAGCTATTCAGAAGGCTGCAACGGATGAGATGAAGAGCATATCAAAAGAAGCATTCTCAGGCTACTTCCAAAACCTTCAGAAACATTGGCAGCAGTCAATCAATTGTGGAAGGGACTACTTTGAAGGAAACAAGGACTGTTAGTTAATAAGTTGAATATTTTATTTTTACAAAGCCAGTCCTGGAACTTTTATGACAAAGGTTTTATTTTTATTTTATTTTTCCATTACGTTTCAGTTAACTATGATTTTTCTTGATGTATTTTTCATTTTTTTTTAAAAAAGAAAGTGAAATGATTTCTGATAAGATGAATGTGTATCAATGTTGCTAAAATTGATCAAATAATTTTTTTTTTTTTTTTTTCCCTCTGTGCAGGTACTCAAAGGTCTGGTTTTCAGTCATTTGGTGAATTTTAATTACAGAAAGGCCATAAAGAAATAACAACAAATCATAAGATAAAGTATTATCTAGTAATAAAAATAACACAATAAATCCTAGTTTCAGTTGTTCATTAATTTACATTATGTAAAACAAAAGCACACTTTGCTCAGTATGATTAAGGCTCAGTGTTAAAACAAAGTAGACAAGAAGTATTAACGTCACTTATTCAGAAACAATTCAGCAAATACCAAATTCCTCTAGTACTAACTAACTACTTTCTTGAGGAATGAATGTCTACTCACAACAAAAAACACTTAGGTGATAATAATACAGTATTATTAGGTGAGAGAAAATATGCTTCGGATAGGTAACTATCATATAGATATCAAAATTTGGGGGTTCATGACATGGCTCTTGAAGAACTGGGGGTCTGCAGCCCTTTAACTAACTGGTAGAAGGTAAATGCCAAGTATATCATTATTTTAAGTTTTCAGCCAATGAATTGGTTGTGCTAGGGATTTTATGACATTCAGGTATAATTTATCTTACACAGTGCAGTTAATACATTAAAAAAACTACTGCATTGACTAACTCTGCACTGAATGAGGTATTACATACTGTATGTGAAATTGGTTAATGGCCGGTATCAAAAAGAAATGAATTCATAGTAAAAGTATATATGGTTGATTATTAGGGAAAAATATAAAACAATGAAATATTTATTGTATCAGTATTGATGAGGCAACACTGCGTGAAGTATTCCTGTATTTGTCAGATTGTATGGTTTACCCATAATTTGATCTTTTTCTTTTTCCTTTTCATCAATGCACAATTGTTTTTTTACATGGTTTTTAAATTTTTAATTACTTCTTATTTCTATAAATAATTTTTAGGTCTCTTAAGTTCTCCAAGTATAAAATAATACTTGATAACAATAAAGTAAATTTTAAGAAATCATTCATGAGTTTTATTTTAATTCTAAAGTTATTTAAAAAGAGTTTACCATCATCAAAGGTGGTCCAAGGCAAATTCCAATGAGCTTCACGATGCATGGATGGTTTAAATCAATCATTACAGAAGCTTCTCGGAGGAAACTATCTCGAACTATCTGTACATGCTCATTTCGTAGCATTTTAACTGCAACATCAACCTATGAAATAAAACAAAAATGTTATTTCAACAGAAATGAAGCTATAAAATGTAATACTTATGCAGAGTAGTTATCTAATAGGTTGACTAATTTAAAGCAAAACAAGGATTATCCAGAAATATGTTTTTTATAATCTACAACTTACATCACACTGTCTGTTTTTTTATTCAAATTTATTTTCTATCTTATTTCTTATAAAGGAATAACTTAGTAACTTATTTCTAATTTGAGACTATGGGTTACATGGTCTGTGTGATGTAGCATGGAATGACTTCACTCTTTCTTCCCACAGGTCATTCTGCCTGACACTCCTCCCACTCCCTTCTAGACCAAATCTTTACGAATTTTCCAGTAGAAACCAAGGGTATAATTCATACTTATATTACGGACCATGATCTGGTATTCTTCCTCACAAAAAAAAAAAAAAAAAAAAAAAAACCTGACCCTTAAAACAACACAAAAAAATAATAAAATGGAAATTCACATCAAAAACCCCGAATAATTTTAAAGAATGTCGTTAATCAATTGATTGGGTAAATGAATTAAAAAAGGAAATTATACTGAGGAAGCTGAACAAATTTTCAACAAACTATTTTTTTCTACGGATTTGACAAATACTTTTCTCTCTCCCTAATTCACCAAAACTGAAGTAGCTTTATAATTAATAGGAAAGCATGGATCTAAACAGAACTACTCAAAGAAATCCAACAGAAGAACAAATTCTATAAATCGTACAAGAAAACTCCCACTCCTACTAAATTAGAATATCTCAAAACTTTCCAAGATTTCTTAAAATCAAAGATTAGAGCATCTAAAGAACTTTATATGAACTTATTTAATAATAACCTAACAATTAACAATCTAATATCTTCATCAGAATATAAAGACAAAATATAAAATTATTCCCTTCTATCTAATCTATTAAATACAGCTAACCAAACTCACTTGTAAAATACTAAAAAGAATCTATGCTCATCTGTTAGATTAGGTACCAGTTCACTCTTTTACTCTTTAACTACTAGAACCAATACCTAAAACAGTTCCAACTACGAAAGAAGAGCAGTCAGCTACACAACTCCAAACCTTTGAAATACTGTTCCACAAGCTGTACAGGACAGCCATAGTCTGGCTCCACTCAAGATAAAACTAAAGAATTACTTCTCAGCAATAAGATTTAAATAAGCAATATTGAATGGCGTATATGGGATAAACTCTCCAAACAGATATAAAAGTTTATTCTCTTAATCACTTCTAAAACATTTCCATACAGGATACTGGAAAGTGATAGAAATAACTCAAGTGTAAATAGTATTTAGAAAACTATGATACTTTGAAACCATAAATTCATTATGTGAATATTACTGAAAATAAATAAACCATTTCCAATGGTTTCACAAATAATCCTCCAAAAAAAACACAATTATACAGAGGATACAATTACAGTTTAATAACTACAGAAATTTTTTGTTCAAAAAAAAAAAAAAGACAAGCTTAGCTGAATATTCTTTATTAATATATTTGTGGATGTTTACCTTGTTAAGCATTATTCAAAGAGAAGCAAATATGAAATATCTCATTTGTCTTTAACTAGGACATAGGAGGGGGGAGAAAAATATTCAAGTTATTATTACTGATGCAGAATAAAGATGAAAATTAAAAAAAATTACTTAAAACATGATTTATAGTAAAGAAAATAGAATTGCTATTTTATCTTAGAATTTAGTTAAATTAATAATTACCACTTTTCCTTCAGGATCATGCCAAATACCCTGTAAAACTGAGCCAAATTCGCCTTCTCCAATTGTCTCACCTAGACATAAAATGTAAGATTTACTTACAATGAATGCAACAATAAAAAAAATGGATTTTTGAAAATTTTATTTTATATCAGAAAATTATATCTAAAATATAATGTTTTTTATTTATTTTCAGAAAGAAATATTTAGAAATCTCAATTCAACAGATTTAGATTTTAATAAAAATTTATCTTCTGTAAGTCAGTCAATTTGTGTGTGTAAATTCAATTTACAAATGAATGTGTCGAACTTATGATTATAATAACTTATTATTACCAAGTTTTAATGAATCTTGTCGAATGTATTCAACTCTACGAGAATTACTGGAAGTGTCATTTTCATTGATGTCAACTTCAGTTGCCAACTCTGTACTGGTTGAATTATATATATCCTATAAATAATATTTAAAAAAAAAATTTTCAGAACCATGATATTCAAAAAGATTTACAGATTTACTAATAATTACTTTAATGAAGCTTACACTGACAGAATTTTAAAAAAGCTTTCATTTTAACACATGTATATGAATGTGTGGAAAAGAGTTAAGAAAAAACCATGTTTAAAATGATCAACATTCACTGACCAATGTTTTGGCAAATTGAACAACTGCTTTAATTCAATTCACATGCTTTACGTAGATTAATAACAGTGAATTCTAACATTATACTAAATAAATTAAAATTACAGTATTCCCCCTCCCATATCTACCTGGTATTGGTTGCAAACCAATGCGGAAGAAACACTGTACAGTATTTATAGTATAGTGCATGCATGGATATTGTTTACACCATGGATGCTATACCACTGACAAACCATGTAAGCAGGAGACTGGGAAAATAAGTTGACAAAGGAATAATTTTTTTTGCTGCCTAGGCAGGTGGGCAATTGTAAAATTTATGAATTTTCTAATTTTGGATTTTTTTTTTTTTAAATATTTTTATTTAATATTTTCAAACTGCAGGTAACTGAAACCACAGTTGATGAAATGGCTGATATGGGGGGGGGGGGGGGATTACTCTTGTTTACAATGGGGCAATTATTAAGTTGGTCACTTATTTAGAAAAAAATAAAATGTCTTGGTATCAACAGTTTCAACTGGGAGTGTCTCGATTCCTGTGCAAAATATTCCTTTTTTTTTTTGGGGGGGGGGGGGGGGAAAAAAAAGCCAAAAATGCACTGTCAGTATTCTTTGTTTTTTTCACAATTTTGTTGTGTAGTGATTTTGGCATCTTGGTATTTTCCAATTTATATATAATATAAAATTATTTCTTCTATTTCAAAAACTCACTCTTTAGCTGTCCCTTTTCATTCCTTCAAATGCCCTTTGCTTTTCTCAAGAGCTAGGTATTCTGACTCTTTTCCAGTCCCACTCCTCCACATGGTCTCAATTTTTGCTGTTTTCTTCTTTCTATCCATTTCGAACCTTTCATTTCAAGTCTTATTGGACCTCCATCTTATTAATTTGTAATTTTCATAGCTTTCTTCCTAAACCAACTACTATAGCTTGGTGGAGCATCTCCAGATTACCTTCTACCAATTCAGTGTTGCCCATATCCTCAAGATGTGATCTCCCCAGTGATAGAAAACAGACAAAAGGTGACAGGATATTGTCAATCTCTTTCCAATACTATGTATACTGTATGTATAGTGTTAAGCAACTATCCAAAGCTGCACCCCCGCTCATTTCAAGTCGAAAGTACACAAAGTCAGCTTAATAGATGCACCTTCAGTAGTGCTTCACTTGTTTCCTGTAGGGTCACTGAATTCAATGCCTGTCATCATAGTCAAGACCAAAATTGTGTACGGTAAAGACTGAATGAATCTAAAAGTTAAGAATACTTCATCATAAGTTTCCAAGACTCTCACGCCAGTAGTCTTTGGTAAGTAGGTTTTCTTTCTTTCCCATGCCTTGCCCAACAACGTGACCCATACCTCAAATCCAGCTAGACAAGCTCCCTCATCAGTGTGTCTAGGATTTTATGGAACTGCTGAGGACACAAAGGTCATCCTTCAGGGTCATTGCACTTCTACTGTCAACAAACTGCTTAAGATCATTGCGACAAAACAATCTGCAAAGTCAGATGTTCAAACTGAATTTGGACTATATATGTCTCGATCAAGGCTTGCTTGTAGTTGTACCTCTATAGGAGCTAAACTATAGGAGCTAAAATTTGCCTTCTTTCTTAGAACTTTCTAGTTTTCAATGTTTTGGGTAAATCTCTATTCTCCAATGTATTAACTCCAGCTTCTATTTCTTTTCCCCTATGTTAGAAGGAGGCGTTCAGCTGGGCCATTACTCTTTTACTCTTATATATATGCTGAAAGAGCCATTGAAAGGGCAGTACATTCATAACATTAGTTTGCCTTTTTTTTTAACTTTCTGTTTTTGAACTTGGAAATTTTGTTTGAAGTGATACTGATAACATCAGCTGTAAAGTTAGACCACATTAATCTTGACACAAACCACCTCTACTAATATTTATAATATATTTTAACATACAATATTTCAAATGTAATATTTACCATGTACTTGAGGAAGACTGGCAAATTTTACAGTTGAAATATTGTATGTTAATCATATTATATATATTATTAGAGGAAGTTTGCGTCAAGATTTATATGACATATATATAACTTGTGTGTAATATTGTAATTAGGCCACATTACTTGAAGCTGATTTCAATATGTACAATGCTTTTATATACAGATTAACATTTACAACTTTGAAGCGGCATTGTGCTGATCTTCAGTTTCAATCATTTCAGAGAATGATGATTTAGACTTAAGTGGCTTTGGACAATGTGACACAAGGATGTAGAAGAGAATTTCAAACCTAAGATCTCATCCTCTAACTGGCATTTCACAACATCAAAGAGTAGTTGTACCTACTGACACTTGAAGGTTTAAATTAACAGAACAAATCTGACATTTACGGAGTGACCATCCAATGTTTAATTTATAAATTAATGATGGAGGAATAGAGGAAGGATAGATTTTTTAAATGAAACGATTTTTGAGGAATTCAAGTCTCCACAAATAAGACTTAAAGATTATAAATATAATCTTCATATATATGACACACCCACACACACAAAATCCACAAAATCGTTTTGTTCAACTGTATTAACAACTAACATGTCTGATAGATTAATAGTTTAGAAGTTAGATAAATGCTCCTAACAAAGAAGATAACTATAATCCTTGTTTCATTACAATGAGTTTTTCTGTAGTGACACTAAGTAACTTTCAACAACCAAAATAAAACAATCAACAAATGTAGAACTAACCTCTTCTCTACAGCAGGGATTCACAAAAGATAAAGTACTTTGTAACTTCGAGGAATCTGCAATAAATAAATAAATAAGCAATTAGAAAATACATCTTAAAATGTATGTTTATCAACTTACTTTTTTTCATGACAAAATATTTTTTGGAAATTAGATGAAAGCAGGAATACACCAAAGAATGTTTTCAAAGGCACTTGTAATATTGTAACAAATCACCTTTTAATTAAGTTATTTTTAAAATTAGAAATGCCACATAACAGTACAGTAAACTTCCAATTATCCACGGACCTCTCATGTTTCCATTTTTTTTTACTGTACAATAAATTATGGAATTAAAAAAAAAATTAAATCTAGAATGAGGTAAACAATAAAAGAGGCTAACAAAGTAAGTGAAGGCAATTATAGACAAACAATTTAAAGAATGATCTTGTGGGCGGAGCTTAGATCACCAGGTTACACTAAATTATGGGAGAGCCTTCCCGAAATAATAAAATTTAAAAATAAATAATTTAAAATAAAATAATTGTTTATAATGTATGTACTGTAACTGTATGTATTGCCATTTTAATGTAAATAAAACATGTTAAAAACATTTTTGTGTTGATTTTTGTCCTATTTTGGATTATCCATGGTTGCCGCACCACCCAATTCCGTGGATAATCGGGAGTTCACTGTATTCATAAAGATCAGCTTCTGCTACTTTATAAACTGTAACTTCAGTTCCTTCAGAAGGAAATTTAAGCAGCAAAGCTAATCCCCAGCTCTATTTGTTAAATCATAAAAAAAGTAAAATCATACATTTCAATACAAATTAACAACAATAGAGAAGAATCTCTTAAAAATTAAGCCTTCTAATACATTCTAACTGTTATTATTAAGCCTTCTGAGTTGGCCTAAATCAATAATGCATTATTTGTCCATTAGTGTCTCCTTATTTGAAAGTGCAAAGCTAATCCAGAATCTGCTGTGCAAACAAGGTGACTTAAGATTTTGGTAGAAAGCATGTTTTTCTTAAAGTTCTGGTTGGTAAACCCTTTTCTAATGAATCACTAATTTATTATTTATTTTCATTATGTATGAGCTGACTTCTGATCTTCATTCATTTAAGGTTAAAAAAAATCACTTTTAGTCTTCTGATACAAGTATCAGAAGACTTATAATCCTGTTTTGAGGACAAGTATCATTAAAATCTCATTAAATTATCATTAATCACAACAATCACAGCAATTGCATCTTTTGAATGCACAATTAAATAAATAAATAACAATATGCACTCGTCTGTCATTCGGAAAAAAACCTCCATTAATCTGTCTATATTTCATCTTTTTTTGCAAAAGACTTCTTCAGGACAATTTTAGGAGAAGAACTCAGTCTTCCTCCTCTAAGTCGTTATGAATACAATTTGAATTAACAAATAAAGGAGGTTTTTTCAAATGACAGAAGATTATGATGTATGTATTTTCATATAAAGAAGATATTTTAATGAATATACACTCTTTTATCATTATGATTCCCAAATTTTCTATCTTTTAACAAACCTTAAAACTTTGATCCTTTTTCTCTTAACTTTTCACTCCCTTACAGAACTACACTAACAGTCAAAGCTATAGAATAAGATTTGCTGAATTGCACTGTCATGCTTTTCTATATTAATTTCTATATGGTAGCTTCTGAGCCATTCTTTCGAATGTAGTTGTCAGCAGTTTATAATGGATTCAATAACACACATTGTTAAAAGTGAGGAATTTCAGATATTTGTATTGAGAGGTCCTTCCAAAGTCCAACTCTTCATCTTTGTGGGAGGGAAAAACAGAATAGCAGATTGTCTGTTGGGTTGAAGTACAGTGGGAATTTTTTTTTCCGTGGCTGATACCATGGCTGTGAAGGCCTGACAGGAAACCATGAAACCATGCACGAAGATTTTTTGTTTGTTTTGTTATTCAGAAAGTATATTTAACCTTGCAAATCAGACTGATTATGGATGACAAAGACAAAAGCATGGAACAAAGATACGATACAAGGATACTGCACCAGAGTGCTACAAAGTTTGGTTTTCACTAGACCTATTGGATTGCTGCTGGTTGTTATCAGATTAAGGATCACTATATGTTACATCCATTTTCAATTAAAAGACTGGGCAACAACCACCCCTATCAAATATAACCTCCAAAAATGACCAAGCCTAAATCTGAGCCATTTAAGTTAGAAGCAGAACAGCCTAAAGTAGGAAAAAGCCCCTACTTCTAATGGACACGATTCAAAAGTTTAGGTATTTGTCTAATAGTAATCAGCATTGTGCCTTAACAAATCACTTTCCTCTACTCACAATCCTTGCCCTGCTGATGAAAATGAGAAAGTAATTGTCCTGAGTTATTTCTTTGGAAGAGTCACCTTTTTTACTTTGATCATGCAATATGTAGACAACTGACATGAAGTTAATCATCATAGTTAAGAAGAAAATAAATAATGATTAAACAAAGACCACAGTTCTTGATAGTTGCAAGATTAAGAAATAAGGATTCAAATGTTACTTTAAAAAGACAAAAAGAAATCCAAGGAGGGTGTCACTGAGTGATGTTAATAAAAATAAAAACAAAAAGTTGGCTGTCAGAATAATTCCTATTCTTACACTTACCAGGTGTCATAGGCTTTTTTAAATTTGTGGGCAGACCATCTGCTAGTCTAGTATAATGAGCTATTACATGTTCTAGAGATTCAAGATATGGGCCATCATCAATAAAATAAAATTTACCCTGAAAAACATTATAAAAAAATGAAAAACAACAAAAATTTAACATTAAATGACCTCTAATGAACCTGTAAGAAATTATTTAAAAAAAAAAAAATAAGTTAAAACATTTGAATACAATTTGCTGCAATAATAATGTCTCTTAGATATAATATGTTCTAAAAATATTACATTCTTTCACATTCATGTTTTATTACTTAAGAAACAAGTACCAATTTAATCATACACTTATTATTTACAAATCTCTTCTAGATTCTGTCTTGAATTATGGTTTAGAATGTTGGTGTTATTTAACAAAGAATCAGATTAAAAATATACGTAACTTAATTTACAAAAATTTTGATAGCATACATATATATCAATTATAAGCACCAAACAGAAGAAAATAAACTGAAAATAATATTTAAGTACAGAATTTCGAATAGTGAAGAAAAGTTCATATATAGCATAATCTTAAAAATTATTCATAAATATAAAAATATTAAAGAAAATTATATAAACAATAAACAGACGCCGACGCACTAATTAAAATTAAAATAATAATACATTAAAAAGGTTAAAAAGGACTAGCTTCGATTCATTAAAATTTTTGAATCTTCATCAAGCTTGGTTTCAAAGGTTAATTCATGCTTATATGGCAGAAAAAGAGTGATGGGTGCGGAATTATTATCAAAAGCTGTTTTTTGGTTGGTGGAAATTCCCTAGTAACAATAATGTATACAAAATAATCAATCAATGCAGCACCCCTAAGTACAATAATGATCCCCTTGCACAAAAAGGAGTGGTCTATTCCATCTCATGTTTACATAACCAATGTAAATATCTGGGCGAAACAACGCAAAAATTAAGTCGCCGCCTATCCCAACACAAATATGCAATAAAAAACAAAGATTACAATTATAACACCGCCCAGCATGTTCATACACATAAACACAATATTAATTTTTCTCAACCCAAAATAATATGCAAAGAAGCCAACCATTTCAGACGCAAATGTAAAGAAACTATCCATATTCTCACAGATCCATTTTGTTACAACGATTGTTTATCAGTACAAAATATTCAGTTATATGGATTGCGCAAAAAACGTAACTTCTCTAAATCCTCACAACAACAATAATATAACAATAACAAAAAACAAAAAAAATCACTTTTACTCCCCTCTCCTTACCTCTGCGGTTCGTAAGCCTTTCCAAAAATTTCCACCAACCAAAAAACAGCTTTTGATAATAATTCCGCACCCATCACTCTTTTTCTGCCATATAAGCATGAATTAACCTTTGAAACCAAGCTTGATGAAGATTCAAAAATTTTAATGAATCGAAACTAGTCCTTTTTAACCTTTTTAATGTATTATTATTTTAATTTTAATTAGTGCGTCGGCGTCTGTTTATTGTAACTTATCAGCGCACGTTAAACAATATTTTTAAAATTATATAAACAATAGCGTAATTTTTGTCGGCTAAGGGTATTTGATATTCTAAACATAAAAAATAACTTTGGTTTTTAGAACAAACAAATCTACTTATTCAAAAATATTTGGACAATTTTAATAGTAACGATTTTAAAACAATAAAAAAATGATTAGTATGTGATATTATAATAAAAATAATGTAACAACAATAAATATTTTACTAAACTTAGATTTTTTTTTTCTTTTTTTAAAGACACACATTAAACTTTCCAGTATCTATAAAACAGAAGTAATTACATCTAATAGGACTGGTGAACATTAAAAAAACAAAAAAGAATAAAAATTATTATATACGGTGGTCCAGGTAAGTAGGTAAGTGTTACATCCCCGATATTTGTAATTTTGGAATGATGAAGACTTTGATGACAGATTCTAAAGAAATCCGACAATTTTTGTTTGGGTTGATGTAAATTGTGAAATACTGAAGTATGCAAATAAGGCTAAACCACTTCCCAGTAGGAAATCAGAGAGGTTCACAGATTATTTCACAGGTTCATGTTAATGGATAATAAAAAAGTAGCTCCGAAGTTGATCAACACCAGCTACATGAAACTGACTGCCAGGATGGCTTACAGTACATGAACTGTGAAGACGTGATCCTATGTTATGGTGCTAGCCTGCAAAACATTCATATGGCAGTCAGGATGTATGCCTAGACAGCAGGCACCTGACAGAATATCCTGACAGAAGGCATCCATGAAGACAAATAATGATGCAAATTATCTGAAAATTCCAGAAGATGATTTGGAAGTATTATCCCAGAATCACGAGCAACTAAGCCATCACTTACATCAGATTTATGTGAATACATTAACATCCAAAAAAATAATGTAGCATATTCTGTGGACTAATGAAGTCCAATTCACAACAGATAGTGTGGTGAATCCCCACAACATTCATTAGTGGAAAACCCATGGTGCTTTGGAGAGACAAATCATCAGACACAATGGCACTTCAATGTGTGATGTGGGATTATTGGAATCAAGATTTGTTGGACATGGTATGCTGAATGGCCAGAGGTATATGGACCTAATCGTAAGAGGTCCAGTAGATCAGTACATAGCAACATCTTTGGCAACATTCAGAAAATCTGGTTTCAACACGATGGAGCACCCGCTCATCTTGTCTCATGTGATCAAAGATTTATAGACAATCACTTTCACAACCGCTAGATAGGTCACCAAGGGTCCATACAGTGACTTGCGAGATCACCAGATCTCATACCCTTGAACTTTTTTATGTGGGCATATGTGATATGTGATCATACCTAAATAATGAAAAATTTAGGGTGTAAAACTTACCTGGACCACCTGTATATTCATTTAGATGTAATGTTTATTACATAGATCATTAAATGATGAAATCATGATACTAAAACAGTTTTTAGATTAGTTATTTTTATAAATTCTTGTAAAAAAATCAAAGGTGTTTTTTTTTTTTTTTTCCTTTTTTACTATTCTTTCAGAAATAAATATTATTTCCTCAAAAACAAGTGCAGAAACCATCCTTTCTATTGCTTGAAAGAGAAAGAAAAGAATTTTCTCATACAGTTTCAGCTCTGACACAACTACTTGCTTTTTTGTATCAATCTAATCCAATCGTGCAAAACCAACAACTCAACCAATATTAAGATCTACTGATCTTTATCATTATGAGTCACAAACAATGTCTTCTGGCTGAAAACAAGTTACTTGGTATACCAAAAGATAAAATCAAATTTTTGAAGAATCGCATTTCAAAACTTTAACATTGTGATAAAAAAAAATATATAACAAGCCAAATCAAAGGATATCTCAAGAAATTCTGCGTATGACATCCAAAACTTTCACAACTGATAAGTAATGTTAATTATTCATAATTCATTTAAGATAAACAGTGGAGATTAATGCCAAAAACACAGCATTTCAGAAATGTTCTATCATTACATAAAGAAATTTCACCTGTCAACTCTGTCTTTAGTTTTAAATATAAAACAAAGGAAGAAAATCCCTTATTTTTCCAATTTCACAACTATTAATAAAATATATAGTATCTATCATAAATCCCTATTTTTTATACATTTCCAACTGTTCATTTATTGTATCCAGTTTTACCACTATTTTTACGATTTATTTCTGTAATTTGTCATTACTCACAACCATTCATAGATGAAAGATTGTAACAAAGAGTTTCTGCTGAACTTTCTCCACTGTACGTAATGTTTATGTATTATTTTCTGTTCTTATGTATTCCAAATGAAATGAGAAAATAACCACATTCTAATATAATATTATGCCCAAGTCAAGATTGGCATCAATTACCATAATTTTTATAATTGTCTTCAGACTGTAAAGGCTCAAACAAGTGGACAATCTAACAATGGTCCCAATCTTCTCCAGATGAATTTCAAACTCTTTATCAGCTGATGATCTTCCATTTTAAACAGAAAAGCCATCAAAGATTTTAAACATCAAATTTTCGTTTTCCCATATGGGCTAAAGAATATCCAACTTCTGTAGCACTTAAAACTTGTCTCGTTCAGATTCTCCAGAATCATTCAATTTCAAATTTATTATGTTGTTGATCTACTGAACCCTACTTCGCCTCTACTTTACTTATCTGCTACACAATTCATATTCTAATTTATTTTCTAATTCTCCAGATTGCTCTGATTAATAACTTAAAAGAAAACAATTGCTAAAAGTTAAAAAAAATAGGAAGATAAATCAAGAAAGGAATGTTTTATGAAAGAAATTATGAAACCTGACTTACCGTATGCTGAATTTCAAAATTGTAAATATATTTGTTATGAACCATTGTCAGGACAAAGACGCCAGCTTTACTAGAACTACATCGAACTAAGAACAATCCATCAACCAACTCCTGTTCTTTCACCAAATCAAAGGCATCCTGAAACAAAGCAAATTAATATAAATTCACTGATCTTGACCTATTTAATCATTTCTCAGCAAAAACTAAACTTGAAAATAAAATTCTACTTTTTACTAGTAATAATAACATTTCCTTAGCTACATATACAACTTTGTTATATGTTATATATACATAGCCTTCATATATTCACCTTATTTAAGCCCTCTTTCTAAAAGAAGGACAGACTCCTAAAAGTACTGCGTGTATTTACATATACATGTCCTCATCCCTCAATAATTTCTGAACCAGTAAGTGAATTTTCGTATACAAGTAAACCTTTTAAAACCTTTGTCTGGAACGTTTACTTCAAATATTAAAATAATACCACTCAATACCTCCAGGAAAATTTTTTTTTAAAATGAACAAAACAATGTTTGTTTATATTTTTTTATTTTTTCATTGGGCATGACACAAATTTTGTTAAAAATTGGTTTGTATCCTATACTCAAATAATGTTTTAACACATTTGATTTTTCTACATTTTCTCTTCAAATATTTTTTTTATCTTCTGGGCTTCCCTTAAACAATGATTATGACATGTTTATTACATATCCCCAAAGAAATGTAATTGAGTTTTGCCTCTTCAATTTGCTTTTTTGTTTGATTGTAAGTTGATACTTAATAACAGTTTGATGTTCCCAGATGTACAACTACTTCCACTAACTGATTTTTTAAATGAGAAGTGCACATGTCAATGAAAATAAGCAGAAGAGTGGATGTGATTTTTATGAATAAACTATTAGTGTTAGGCACAATTCTGCAACAGATGTATATTCCTTGTATTGCTTTACAAGAAATTGCTAAGCAAATAATGATGAGCAAAAGGAAATTTTTAACCTACAGTAGTCTTTAGTAGGTATTGAAAATAGCAGTAATGTAAGTTTTTTAATATTGATTTTTGATACTAAGAATGGGATATCATCCCAGTTTAGTGTTAATAACACTCACAAAGATAGCTTGTGATTTATATGCATATCAATAACTGAGACAAAATTGTTATAGACAAAAATGGGATGCAACTTATCTAGGAGTATACATAAAAAGAATATTTTAACAAAATAACCTAATAATTATAATAATAATAATAATAATAGTGCTGTTGGGATACTGATCCTAAAAACATAGTTGAACATCCCTAATCCAGAATTCCGAAATTCGGAACTTTTCAAGATGATACCCTGCTTATGTGATGAATTCATGTGCTGAGGGAGATATTGGTCATCTAAGAAATATTAGAAAGATAAACTGATGCTAATTGCTTGGGATCATGAAGCTGAGGAATTTCTCTGAGTTTCTATCAAAGGCAACATAAGAGTATTCCTTTTTATCATTAGCCAAACCTTTAACCTTTTTTGGACCATTCATCTTTAGTTGGATTTACCTAGTGTCTACTGCTCAGTGAAAACAAAGAAACATTAAAGACAAGTAAACAAAACAATGGCCCTTCATACAAAAAAAAAAAAAAAAAAAACATTAATAAGAAAATAAAAATTAAAAAAGACCAAAATATTTAACTCCCGCAAGTAACAACTAGCTTATAAAGGCATTTAACTATAAACGACACTTGTACATAATAGAAGGTTTAATGCACATAAAACAATAAGGAATAAAAATGCTCACCAAAAAAAAAAATCACTGAGCTGCTTTCATCCAATGAAGATGGTTAAAAAACCTTTCCAGAATTAGCTTAGTAACTTCCTTTTGTCCATTTCAAAACAAGTATCGTTGTGATATAATGTGGTAAGGTACTGGGTTGGAGATCTGAAGATCCAACATTCGATGTACAGAAGAGAGCAATCAGCAGCAAGGTCATGTGATGCAGACCGAATGTTCATGGTAAAGTTCATACCAAACTTGAACTTAACCATCAACAATCAGTCTGCATCACATGACCTTGCCACTGATTGCTCTCTTCTTTTTCATTTGAATTTTAGTTTGTTTTTTTATTTCTGACGACGGGAGCCATTTTTGGGGGCTCATCGAAACATGTCATTTTTGGGTTTTTATTATTAATGTTTAGGGTGGTAATGGTCCACTATCTTATTGTTATTCCAACTGCGCGTTAAATATGTTTGTTCTTAAAATGATATTTCAGTTAATATATTTTTTCATTAGAAATATTTTAATTTATTAAATATAAAATAAGACATATAAAGATGCAACTTAACTAAACTTTTCTTTCCTATATTATAAGCTTTTCTCCTGATGTTTTGTTCATATTATTAATCTTTAAAAGGCAAAACCCACTCACTCATCAACGCACAGCCAAAACTGCTGAACCTAGGAACTTGAAATTTTCAAGATGTGTTTTCCTTATGACATAGGCACTCACTAAGGAAGGATTTTTAAAAATACTACCTCTAAGGGGTGTATAAACCCCGGGGGAGGGGTGAAGTTTCTTGAAGATTATGCATATCTCACAAATGGTTTAAGCAAGAAGCATGAAATTTGACACGAGTGCTCTTTGTCAAATTGTCAACAGCCCTTGCTTTGAAACGGACAACAGGACATTAATAAGCTAGTACTCGAAAACTGATGATAATATTAGTAACATAACCAGGAAAAAGAAAACAAAATATTATATTAAAGAAAGAAAGAAAAAAAAGCAAGCAAATGGGAGGAAAAAATATTTTTTTAAATTAATTAAATAATGATAAGAAAAAAACTTGTCTCTGGAGAATTGAATGCTGGATCCTTAGGGCTTCAGCCCAACCCATTAACGCATCATGCCAAAACAAAATTTGCTTTGAAGGGATAACAGGAAGTTAATAAGCTAATACTCGAAAATTGATGAAAAAAATGTCAAATATTCCAAAAACGCTCGAGTGTTGGTCCCTCAACATATAATATAGTATTAGGGTAAAGTGACCAAACCCTGGCACCTGACCAAATACTGACACTCTTTGGAATAACTGGTTCAGCTGCAATACTATTGGCTGAATTATTGTTTTACAGCACTCACGAATTGCTGATATGTTTCAGTTTCATAGTTAGCTAACTTTTTTTTTCTTAAGAGAAAGCGTTTTATAGGCAATAACGCTAATTAGGTGGTGCTACATTACCGTTCATATTGTGTTTCGAGTTTTAGTTCGGCGGGACTTACAAGCTGACTCTGAAGACTTTCAAAATTGACAAATGGCAAGTACTGAGAAGCAAAAAGAAAGAATCAGCAGTGCGGGTATGTAATTCATGGTTTAAAGTTTACGATTTCAGGCTGTGTTTTGTGTAGTTTATGTTTATTTATGAGAGAAAATAAACTTTTTGAGATGCAAAACGACCTAATACTGGCACTTGTCGATCTAAAACTGGCATCTCGTGTCTTATCACTGGCACCCACTATCAACCAAATACTGGCAGTGCGTGTCAGCTAATTGTGATTATTCTAGGTTCTCTTAAAACATTTGTGTAGCCTACAGCAAATTAAATTTGCGTAAGCTTGCCCTACACTTAACAGTCAACTGTTAGGCCTATGCATTTTTTAATATTTTTTTTTTAGTTAATTTCTTTGAACCTTAAATTAAGCAAAACAACTTAATGTGCTAATTTTCCTGAACCGCCTAAATTTAGAATATTTGGAAAATTTACAAATATCGATAGGCTATTCGTAGTCTACATTTTAAATGTAAACAAATCTCAATGCGAATCAATTTCCGTAGTCTTTTGGTCTTAATTGCCAGCATGCACGAGCAGGAATTGAATAGCCGTCTTTCAGATTAGAAGTCAGACGCTCTAGCCGCTCGACCAAACTAACATGGTTGTTCGACCATAGTAACCTAATATGTGGTCCAGCGGCTAGGACGTCGGACTACTAATTTAAAGTTCGATTCTCTCTTGGGCATGGTAACATTGAAGTCCAAAAGGTAACGAAAATAGGTTTGCATTTGTATTTATTGAAGTTATTGTGACGAGTTGGCATCGTGTGTTGTTTTAAGTGTAAAAAAAAAAAAAATAAGCTTAAACCTATTTAAAATAATGTGTTTTTATTGGCCTATTTTGAAAGTTTCTTACGTGTGTAGCAAAAATTAGCCCGGCTCCCAACATCCCAAATGGAACATTCCAGTAGCGAACCAATCAGCACCAATCTGGACTCCCCTACCGGACACAAGTGGAATCATTGTTTCCTTTGCTTTCTCTTTTTGAATATGTATTGAATTAGTCGATTTTTAATTTCCTTTTTTCTGACTGATGACATCCACGCTCGTTCGATTAAACATGTACATATTGCAGTTTTATAAATTAATTTTTAATCTTAATTTAATGTGTGTAAATGGAAGCACTCAAAAATAAGGAAGACAATGAAAAGGCAAAAGAAGAAAGAAAACGAAAGAGGGCTGAGGCTTAAACAGTCCACAGACCCCCCAAAAAAAAAAGAAATAGGAAAAAAAGCATGTAGTTTGTCAAAGAAATCCATCTTAAACATGACTTGTAAATCCATCAGTTCGTTTGACTTTTTAAAATAACATTTATATTTAGCCTGTTATAGCTCACATTATATGTCAAATAAATAAAGATTTATTCCTAAAGTATTTATGTTCATTTGGTTTTAAACCAAAAGAAAAAAAAAATCTGGAGATCTTTTTGACAAGTGTTTTAAAATTAATTCTGAAACATTAATTAGGCCTCTATAAAATAAATATGAAAAAAAAGTGGGCTATAATCAAATTAGGAATTATACATTGCTCATATTTAAGATGAAGTGTAGGCGATTAAAGGCTTGTATAACAAAGTTGACCAATTAATGGCAGGGGCCAGAATAAAGACAATGATGTGCCAGTATTTAGACCAAAAGTGCCAGTGTTTGGTCAACTTAATTTTTTTTTTATTTTTGGTTATAATTAATTCTAATCTGTATTAATTATTTCAAATTCTTACAAGTTCAATAGATCTAACCCAGATACAGTGGACTAAAGCAAATAACCCTCAAAGTTCACTTCATAACATAGGCTAACAGTAAAAATTGAAAAGTTGGTGCCAGTAATTGGTCACTTTACCCTACTCTATGTGTAATTTCATCTCACAAAAGAGCACTGAAATTTGAAAGATACAAGGTGTGTCCTCTCCTTGTAAGCTCCCAAAAATTTTGATTTTAAAAATGGGATGGATGAATTAATTAATTAATTGATAATTTATATTAAACATGTATGTTTGGGCAAATTACATAAATAATATTTAATCTTAGATATTTAAGCTAAAAACTTCCTTTTGATTGTACAATCATCCCTTGCCTTATGTCAGGGTTCTGTTCCATCTGGCAGGATGTAAGTCAAACAGACGCAAGTCAATACATTAAATCAACAGAATTGTAGGAGTTAGGGACTTAACCGTAGTTAGTGTACTGTCCCAAACACTGTATATTTCACTGATATTGGATTATTAACAATTAATATTGATAAAAAATAAGAACAGTAGTTATTATGAAAGAGAGAAGAGACTGTAATATTCACTAAAACTGTTGCTGAACTTCATAGCTTTAGATTAGAAAAGGACCTTGTCATTGCTTCATCCTTATTGTCGATTTAATGGAAGCAGATCCTTTCACAGCCTCTACAAATTTATCCTTATTTTTTCAAAATCGTCATCACTATAGAATGAGACCATCCAAAGTCATGTGCAATCACCTTGAAGGGCAATCACCTGTTTCATGTTGCTTTGTAACTTGTAACTTCCTTTCAAGATCAATTGCTCACCTCTTTTTCTGAGATTTTTCTGTAGGCGTGTAGCGGCCACATTACAATAAATACAAAAATAACCTATTTCTCAAACACAAAATCAACGTAAGATCTGTTGAAGACATATACATACTGCCGAGGCAAGTTGCCACTCAATGGACTGATGCCACTGTGAATGATACATTGTTGCTAAATAGAAACTTTTATTTCACACTTGCTATTGTCATGTTTGGAAGTACAGTTAAAAATGTTATTTATTGACTTATAGGCAAGGAAATATCTACGAATGGACGAGCTGAGGGATGACTATATATTCTGTGACAAGAAAAAAATCTAAACAAATGAAGGAAGCGTCCAATTTGAATGAAACTTGGTAAGTGCCATTTGGATGAAGAGAACTGAAATTGAATCAAATTTCACAGTGAAAAAACAAATTTTTATTGAACAGTAGCAGCAGCATTGTTACATTATTAGTACTGTGTTGAGCCACTTCTGGCTGCTGTGTATGCTGATAAAGGAGTGAGAATGGAGTAAAAGAAAGTCTTGATGTTGTCTTGTGGCAGATCACATCAAATTTCTTGTGACTGCTGCTCCAAATGCCACATGTTCAATGATGCAGGTGACTAATTTCATGGCTCACTGAATCCTACCTCAGACACTAAGCATTTTTTTCAGGCCTCTTTATTGCTCTCTCATGTAATAACTTTTCCTGGTAGGCTTGACTAGTTTGCTTCAAGATTAATACATTTGCTTTCTCCTTAAGTTTTTACACAAGCAAACTAAAGTAAAAAGAAAAACAGATATTTCTGTGCTGTCTTTGTATCTGTACATTAATGTGAAGTAAGTTTCATTTCTGATACACTGTCATATTATTATCCCTCTTTTGTAACTTATATATCCTCCACAAATATTTACTTACTTCGGAAATGATCTGAAACACCTAACTATTTATTGACAGCTTTACATAATTTCTTTGCAACTTGCACCTTTCTTTTTACCAATCATCTACCTCTGTTACTCCTGCTTGAGCCTGGTAACATCCATTCATTGGATTTAAGACTTCTCAGGCTTCCCCATTTAGGTCACAGTTTATATTGCAATCTCTTGACTGATATTATTTGCCTAATTGCTAGAAAGGGCAGTAAATACTTCTGTTTTGTCTCGATATCATTGTTTTGAATTAACAGAATTACAACGACTTCATCTGTAAGAGGCTTCCGTAAATGAAATTAATTTAACTATCATTTTTAAATCATTTGGATCTATTTTACATTTTTTGTTTAAACCATCAATAAACAGAAAAAAAATTAAGCTTAATGTGCAGATGAAGATATTAAAGGGGAATTATCCATCATGCACATAATGAAAATAAATTCATGCCAAGAGCTTGTGAACAAAGTGGAGTATGGTGATGCCATTTTACCATTGTTATGAATCCTCAGCCATTCTTACCACTTCGATGACAAGCTTCGAAGACATGAAGAATATGTGGAACCCATACTCGCCTCCGACTGTAGGTTCCGACACAAACAAACATCTTCATCTGCGTGTTAAGCTTTATTTCTTTAAAATCTTTTACTTTGTTATGGCTTTTTGGTTGTAATTTATTTGCCACTTGAGCCTGAAAGTTAAGGGCCACATTACGTTAAGCAACAGGTGTTTTTCTTTTCTTGTTTGTTTGTGTCGGAACCCACAGTCGGGAGCAAGTATTCTTCATGCCTTCGAAGCTTGCAATCAAAGTGGTAAGAATGGCTGAGGATTCATAACAGTGATGAAACAGCCGTTCCACATTCCACTTCGTTGACAAGTTCTTGGCATGAATTTGTTTTCATTATGTGAATTATGGATAGGTCCCCTTTTTCTTTAGAAAAAAAAAATGTTTTCATTTTTTTTTTCTGTTTCTTGATGGTTTAAAAAGAAAAGAAAACCTCTTGATTTGCTAGGTATCTTTAGGAATGCTTACATGTAATGTCAAGGCCATTGAAAAACTCTTTAAAACAGATGTATGGTTTTTAATACTTTTTAGTTTCTTGTTGTACAAATCCTTAAATGAATTAATTAAAGCAATATAAGAAAGTTCTTTTCTGACTAGACAAAAATACTGATCTCAACTCATAATGATCTTCATCAAACTATAGAAACATTTGTTTTTTGTTTTTTTTTTGTTTCATTTTCTTCTTTTTAATTGATACTATGTAATAAAGACATATTTTTAGTCCATCTAGTTCAAACTGTCACAAGTGCTAAATTTAAAGACTATGAAAACTTAAAAATTTAAATGAATTACAAAACATGTTTATTACCTGTCTAGAAAGATTTCCATGGAACCATGATGTTAAACTTGTTTTTGCAGGTGGAGCTTCATAATCCTCTATAAAATTAAAAAAAAAAAAAGTTAGCTTTTTCATGGTATTCAACTTGATATCTCCTGAAAGTTTACCTGATCTATGGAGAATGAAAATCTCAAAATATCTTTTTAAGGATGCACACGATGAAATGTTAATGCTGGTAAGTCACAAATATTAACACTATGCATTCAATGTCTCCACAACAAACTGAGCAATTTACTCTACAAGGTTAGGTTTCATTGCAGGAATAACAGTACCACTTCAAACAATAAAACTTTAAGGTAAATTGGAAGCATGAGTTAGGGTTGTCACTTAACATTCAGTAGAACATTAAGAGACATCTATTAAATACGGGATCTAGATTTGAATTCAGTTATTTTTGTGTGAGTCTGGGGTGGTTTCTTTTGTGTTTTTTTTTTTTTTCAAACTAGTAATCATAATTCTACTGAGAAGGAAAATAAAAACAACAAAATAATTAAAGACTTAAATTATTAAAATAAAATTTAAGATTTTTAAAATTCATAATTTATTGGGTTTTTTTTTACTTTTTTCCTTTCTTTCTTTCTTAAATTTCATAATTATATGGGGTAAGTCAGTCATGAAACAGAGCCTACAATTTTGGCAGTAAATACAGGGTGTCCTGTAAATAAAGACAGGTGATAAGACTAATATTCTATACAGAAATATCTATACACACACACATATATACAAAACCACAGTTCTAGCAGGAAATCAAATCTAGAAAATAAATATAAAACAGAAGAATCAGTCCATTTATTTCTGATAGGATTTTTTTTTTTTTAGTATTCTAAACCTTTGAAAGGAGTCTGATCTTCACTCAACCTGCAGCAAAAGTTAACAGGGGTGTTGGGATCTAAGTTACGCAAAATCACTTTGAGATCAGTGGGATTTTTGAAGCAATACAGTAAATACATTTGAGACTGATTTCAAAGTTAGCCTTTAACTTATTGTTAATTAAATCAATTTAAAAATAATTCCTATCCAGTTTTGCAGGTATTCATACCTCATTTTATGCTTAAATTAACAAAGGAAATGAAAGGATTTAGAATGAGTAAAATGATTAAAAATATAAAAAACAGGTAAATTCTCTGCTAAAAAAAAAAAAATAAATAAATAAAGAGAGAAAGAAAGAAAGAAAATGCATGTTAAGAATATAAAATTATTTGCAAGCTGATGAATAATCCTGTAGCTTATATAGCAGGGTTGTTCAATAAGTAATGCAACACATTTTTTTTCTCAAAGTAGATTTGTTTTATAACAGCTTTAAATACATCACCTTGTTTCTCAATTCTTCAGCTGCAAAAAACTATTTTTCAACATAATCTTTGTTCAAATCTATGGCCTTAAGCCACCAAGATGTCAGAGCTTGTATGCCTTGACGGTACCACTCTACTGGTCTTCGCCGTAGCCAACTTCTTACTGTGTCAAGAACTTCCTGATCGTTGCCATATCACTTCCCGCAGATTGCATCCTTTAGATCCGAATAGGTAGAAGTCCTAAGGTGCGAGATCTGGGATGTTGGGTGAATGAGAGAGAACAATCCAGTGAAGTTTTGTGATCTCCTCGTGGGTATACAGACTTGAGTGTGGCCCGGCATTTTCATGGAGCAGAAGTTTGTTCACGTCTTTGTGGTCACAAACACACTGGAATCTTTTCCTCAGTTTCTTAAAGAGTCTTCACATAGGCTTCTGAGTTGATCGTTGCACGTTGCAACATTGTAGGAGCCACAGCTGTGTGCGGCTGGCCAGAGAGCTGGAGATCAGACAGCTTCCCTTTTCCTTCTTCAGACGACAACAATCAGCAAAAAGAGCAATCAGCAGCAAGGTCACTGAAATTTATCATCAACAATCCGTCTGTGTCACATGACCTTGCCGCTGATTGCTCTTTTCTTTTTCGTTTGAATTTTAGTTTGTTTTTAATTTCTGATGACAGAAGCCACTTTTTGGGCTGATTGAAACATGTCATTTTTATGTTTTTATTATTAATGCTTAGTGTGGTAATGATCCACTACCTTGTTATGAATAAAAATTATTGTTTGCACATTATAAACTTCAATTTGAGAATTTGAAAAAAGATCAAAATTTTAAGGGAAAAAAGTTGCACTCTGTCCTGTATTAAAGCTGCTCCTTGAGTCTTTGTAAACACTCATCCATAGAGATGCTGACAAACTTTACTGTCCATTTCTGACGGATGATAATAAGGAACTAAAATTAATTTTTTTTATTCCAATTTTTCTACACTGTGATATTTAAATGGTCTAGTCATCAACTCAGCAACTCTACTAAAAAGTTTAGGTCTAGGTTTGAATTGGTTCTTATGCCTAAAATTTGAGATCTAATTATCAGAAGTGGAAGAATAGTTGTCAATTAATCAATTAAAATATACCTTTAATGGATAATTAAAAAAAAAAATATGTATGCTATCAAGCAAGTACATAAACAATAGTTACCAAACAAGCATAACTGAAAAATACCACAATTTATCACATTTAACTGCTTGTAAGATAACTTAAGATTGTAAGCCAATTACTATTCTTCACAACTGCACAAGAAAAAAAAAAGGGTTTTCATGCTCATTTATCTCAACAAGGATAAATGCTAAGAATTGTAATTAAGATTATTAAGTGAAATCACTTACATTTCATTTCAATTTATTCATTTCAATTTAGCAATTTTCAATCCTTTCACAAACAGTTGTGCATTCACTTCCCATTAAGTTTAAAATTTAGGAATTTTAGGTCCCTCTGTTTTAATAATACTGGTATTCATTGGCAAATCATTATTTTAATGATCAAGCAAATATTTACAATCTCTTCCAAATCAGGAAATCATATTTGCTTGGGACAATTAAATGCTTTACTTTGGGTTTAAAACAGTAAAACAGTACTTCTCTTAATTTTCTCCTGCAGCTTCTACCATTTATCAATCACAAATGTCAATAAGCTACAAAGTTTAATGTTTCTTTTGTATAAGCTATGAATTAACTCCGCAGGCTGAAGGAGCCCTAGTTCATTTCCCAGGAGAGGTCAAGGATTTTTTTCCCCCTCGATATTTCTCCTCTACATGAGTATTATCCAGCCCTCTGAATGTGTGACCAGATTTCTTTCTTGGGGGTTGATATTGGCGGACATTGGGTTGACCACCTGACTTTAACTGAGCCCAGTTGATCATGAAACACTGAGAGCCTTACCTCCTGCTATCCAAGGACCACATAGTCTTGTAGTGAGATCATCATCACGTCTTCTTCTTTCAGAAGATTAAATACTATATGTTTCCACCAGGACCTGCTTCTCTTGCACATTCGTTAGACGTCAGGAAAGTCCATTCCCTTCTATTATCAATCCAGGAGAGCCTCTGTCTTCCCACTCTTTTCTAACCTTTATTGTTCCTTCTAGAAGAGTCATCTGAAGGTTATGTCTTAGCAGATGTCATTTTTCTCTTAATAGTAATCAGAAGTTCTTGTTTTTTGACTTGTCATCTGTAACCCTTCTTCATTTTTATTTTCTTTTATGTCCAAGATATTCGCAAAACTTTTCTTCGAAGCCATATCTCAAAAGCCCTAAGTTTATCCTTATCCAATTTATCATGGGATACAATGTTAAAGCAAGTGAAATAAATAAGATGACTGATCATTCAGCCAATGGTTAAATAAAAACAAGAAATCTTACCTAATAACCTTGCACATTCATAATGACCATTTCTACTTGCTATATCATAAGGTGTGGCACCGTCATCTGTTCTTGGCCGACAAGGGGCATTGAATGCAAGCAGTACCTGAAAAATAAACAAAGGTTGAGTATAATATTACTGTGAACATGGTACTGAAACCAAATAAAGGATGGGAAGTTATCATTGTGCTTACAAAAGCCTTCAAATTAAGTTTAACTTCCTATTTATTAACTGCCTTCTATCCACATTTACATCCATTTTTTTTTCTTGGGAAATCCTTCCCTTAATAATCCAAAATATAATTTAAAAAAAGCCAATTTAAATATTATGAAGCAAAATATAACTAAGACAAATATTTAATAGGAATTTTTTGCTGACATTAAATAGCAAAATGGATGAAAAAAAAAATACGATAAATTAAAACAGAACAACAATTTAAAGTTGAAAATTAGATCAAGGAAAAGTAATTTTTCAATTTATTGTCTTAATTTCTCAATTTAAGTCTTAAAAGATATGTAAGGGTTAGACAAAGTAATGGAAACTCCCACAGAAAAAGAATCACAAAATATTTGCTTATGCAAATCGTCAGTGTAGCACAGCTTTCAATGTACTGTATATGAGAAATATATATTGTACTTTGTGAGCTGCATGACATCAACACATAACATACATACATTACATATCCAGATAGGAAAGGATGTCAGCTTTTCTTTATCATTACTATAATCACTGATGCTTGTTGTACAGTAATGAAAAATGCCAGACCTTAGAGAGTTCCAAAAAGGGATGCTTATTTGGTACACATTTAGCAGGATCTTCTGTGAATGGCCATATTCACAGCTGTTGCAAAAGAACAAGTATCTAAGATCATGGCTACCTATTGAACAGAAAAGTTCAATGCATTTAAACGTTGAAACTGTAGATTGAAAAAGAAGCTGAGACAGGGATACTAATTCTTCACTGAAAATATAAAATCGTGGCAGAGCAAATAACAGCAGAATTAAATACTGGTCAAGAACATCCCATTTTAAACAGAACAGTTTGTTGGGATCTTAACAGATTAAATATTTATGGCTGTGCTGCAAAGTGCAAATCTCTCATAATTGACATCAATGCAAAAAGAAAAATGTATACAATGCTGTAGAAACATCAAAAATGGAGCTCTGATAACTGGCAACATATCATTTTGTTTGGAAAATAGTCTTTGAGTTTATATACAGAAATGTCTGGCAGAAGAATACCATCTGACGTGCTTCAATGGAAACAGGTCTGCAATGACATGGACTATTACATCATAGCACTCTTTAGGACCTTCAGTTATTCTCAAGTGTTGTGTAATAGCATATCAAAACATTCACCAGAATTTTATGTAGACAATGATCTTTCCTGATGTCTGTTGCTGCTTTCAGGTGATAAAAGCAATGCAACTACACTGATATCCTCAGTCATCAGACCTTACAATTCGAATCTAAACGAGACAGGTAAGAGTACGATTTCTTCCTCCTTCATCACTGTTTCCAATATTTTGTTTACCTGCTATCTAGATAGATAGATATAAATAAAAGTATTGGAAGCACTGGGTTATCCACTGCAAAGATTAATATCTTCCTAAAATAATAAATTATTTCATTTATTTCAACCAAGCTGTTTTACAAAACAGAATGCTGAGAATAACATTCTTCTGAGACTAAATGTTTAAATTTCAAAAAAATGTCATCTCTGAAGGAGGTGAATTTGAAGAAAATTCCCATTGTTGCTCCATTTCACCAACAATGCTGTTAAGTTGGCTGGATAGAATGTTGGATTTAATGGCATTAAGAGCATTACATTGCTAAAACTACTAAATGATTTGTTGTCTTTAATTATAACTTGATTAAAAGAGCTCAACAGTTAATAAAAAAAAAACAGCTTGCAGCACCTTTTTGTGAATTAGTACATTTTTGTTAAGCAACAAACTCTATTTAGTGACTGATTGATATAACTGTATGACAGATGTATTACTTTATAAAGCTTCTTTTTCAAAACATATCAGATGCATCTGATAAATAAAAAAAAATAAAAAAATTTCAGTAATAATGTACACTTCTGACATTTCTTGATTTTTCAAGTAAATAAAAATTCTAACATTTATCATAATATTCACATTCAAATTACCAATCAAACGATAACTCCACTTACAGCATTTCTTCTTTCCCCTGAAACTTTACATGAATCCAAAGAATGAACCGGACAAGAAGAATAAAAATACAAAATTATCCTTAGATTTAATATCAATATAAAAACAGAGTAAATATTTCCTTTACCTTAATACATTCAATATAACCTCGGCTGGCAGCTTCATGCATTGCTACCCAACCTCCCTGTGCTGACCGGGCTTGAAAATTTGCATTACCAAGATTAATTAAAATTCTGGCAGCTGTTGAATGATTTAATTGGCATGCATACTGCAAAAAAAAATAAAATAAAACTAATGATCTAAAAACTTTCATGTTTGTGTTGTTGTTTAAATAAAATGTAGTGATCATTGTATGTATATTCAACAAATAAAATGAATAAAATGGATGGTGATTTTAAAACTGAAAACCTTCATTAGGAAAAATGTAAAATAAATCACCCGAATTTTAAAAAAATAAAAAATAAAAAAATCTTCAACTGCCATTAAAAAAGCATTAGCAGATAGACATGGAAAGACATGGAAACAGGTAGATAATATTATCAGTAAACTATCAACAATGAAAATATATACCGGGGTGATCCAAAAATAACTAAAAATTTGAAAATGCAATAATATGTAGAACACTGAGGGTAGAAAGATGTGATTTTCACAGCACTGCTCGAAACGATGTGGGATTTTGTATCAAAACAACGTAACTTCATTGCCTGATTAGTCACATTTCTGACCACCAGTTTGTTACTTTATTCGTCTGATGAAGTAGGACAGTTCACACGGAATACGGGCTTATACATGTTCAATGTGGCATCCTAACTTAGTCAGGAGCAAAGCCATCAGACGAGTTATGACACTTTCACCACATTCAACAGCATATCTGTTGTTATTGCAGACACTTGATGCCAGATGGCATCCTTCAACGTGCTGATTCGATGTTGGCCGATCGCGATACACCTTTGACTTCAAGTAACCCCACAACCAAAAGTCACAAGATGTGAGGTCAGGGAGATTTTGGTGGTCATTCATGGGGAAAGGACCAACTGAGGACACTGTTCTCCCCGAATGTTGAGCATAGCAGTCGCTTGACAGGAATAGCAATGTACGGTGGTGTCCATCTTTGGTGAATGTGACTGTATGGAGTGCTTGTCGTTCTTGCAAGTGTGGAATAGTGCTGCTCCATAACAGTACTGCATATCGCTCACCCGTAACAGTAACCATTTGAAGTTCAGACCCCCTGATTTCCTTAAAGAAAAAGGGACCAATAATGAAGTCAGCGGTGAAGCCACACCAGACTGTAATTTTTGACTAATGCTGTTGGGGTTTCCAGAAATGCCTGTGGATTTTCTGTAGCCCAGATGCCATAGTTGTGCATGTTGGCACTGCCATTAAGTGTGAAATGTGTTTCATCCATTCACAGTACCTTGAACAGCCAATCTTCATGGTCGTCCATCTCCTGCAAAACTCAATGGGCAAATTCTTGATGCTTCATGAAATCGACATGTTGCAGTTCCTGCAAGTGTTGAATTTTGTAGGGATATCTATCTCTTCAGGATGATTCGCAGTGATCTCCATACAGTGGCATACGATATGCCAGTTCTTTGTGAAATGTCCTGCGCACAGCATTCCCCATGTTCGGAAACTGCTGATAGTTCATCCACTGTGTGTTCAACATCCTGTGTGTTCAATGGCACAGGATGTTCGGGGCCCTCCCCTTCGTGGACATGCTTCCAAAAAACCTTTGTCTTCAAATTTGGTTATCATTTGCCTCAGTGATGCACAAGTTATGGGTCATTTGCCACTTCACATGGTCTGATATGCGCGCAATGCAGAAGCACTGGTACATTCTGCATTCTGATAATAAAGTTATACAAGGAGGGCTTTGTCACCCAATGACAACATTCTGATGTGTTCAGTATAGTAACCATAACAAGGAAACAACACCACTGTCACCTTCACATTTGCCGTTGTCAGCCAGAGATGCTGTGTCTATACCAGCAGGCAGCTGCTCTCTGACCCAACAGTGCTATCTGATGGTCAGAAATGTAACTAATCAGGCAATAAAGTTTTATTGTTTTGACACAAAATCTTGCGTCATTCCTAGCATTGCTGTGAAAACCGCATCTTTCTTCTATCAATATTTCACAAATTATTGCATTTTCAAATTTTTAGTTACTTTTGTCTCACCAGATATATACATACACACACACACACACACACATACACACACAGATGGCACCTGGGTTATGTACGAGATATACGTATAATAATACTTAACAAAATTGAATAAAAAAATTAAGACGAAAGTGATGCTCTGCTTAAGTGACCATATAAACAATGAGACTAGCTGCTAGCATCATGAACTGTTTACGCCATGCGAATTTGTTTAATGAGCGGAAGAAACTAGTTCCTGAATTATTAATTTAATTATAAATCTCTAACTACCCTTATTGTACAATATAATTATATTAGTTAAGACTTTTAGACATACATAACCTAAACATTCTTTTTATATATATATATAAAATGTATTAATTAATTCATTTTAATGAATAAATAACTATGTAAGTACTATTATAACCTTTTAATTTTTGCTAATGTATTTACACCCCATGATCCACAAATAAGTAGATACAAATATGCTGATTCATGTGTACATATATATTCTAATAAAAATCATGTTTTGGGTTCTCAGGTGGGAATCTGAAACTCATTTCTTCCTTTTCTATTGGCCACTGAGGAGATTTCACTTTTACCAATCTATCAATTAATATGGCTGTAGAAAAGCCACAACAGAGTTCCCAAAACTGTCTTGTGAATGATGGTCTAAATTGTTTCCTAGAGGCAGCTAACGCAAGGCTATCTTTAATTACATAAAAACACAGGTTTTTTTTTTTTTTTAATACAAGCAAAAATTCGATTCAGGAGACAGTATGGCAAGAACACTTCTCAAAAATTATTTTGGTTTCCTATTATAGCATTGTTACAAAAGCAATTACTTTCTTATGTGCTAATCGATTTTAATGTTTCACTTTTTCCTTATGAACAACTTTTGTAATCTAATACAATTTATATTATCCCGTCGAACATGTATGGGTAAGAGTAACTGTTTGAGCATTGGCTTACCGTGTGTGTGTGTGAGAGAGAGAGATACATAAGACTGGGATTTCAGTAATGACAATAATGTATACAAAATTTCAATAAATACATGGGAGGCTTTAAGTTGTGGCTTTAAGTTAGAGACTGTGTTGAAGAAATCTTGAGTTAAAAAGAAATTCTCATGATCTGCTGTAAAACTTTAAAAAGAAATTCAATAAATGCTAATTTAGGATTAACTGTTAATTAACTTATAGGAAATAAATATTCTTAAATAATTTTAAAACAGTCTCTTTCTGATAATTTCTACTTTTTATTTTGAGATAGAAGTTGTAAATGTAATTTGGCTCATCAATACTTTTAATTTTCAAAATTTTTGATAAATCCTGAGATCATGCTAATATTACTACAATTTCTGAGTTCCAGAAATTTTATCTCCAAAAGAATGATTAGGTTATCAGATAAATCAATAGACTGCTTTTGCGTTCCTATAAAAAATTATTTTTGAAACCTAAATCATAAATGTTGACATGCAAGTTGGAAATACAATCAATCTCTGTTCTTAAAACGGGAGACGGAAGCAGCCCATAAGAAAAGAGAAGGTGGAGGCATCCCTTTGAAAAGAGACAGAAGCAATCAAAGACATGCATAAGATTATTAAACAGAATATCAAAGTAATCAACACTGTGTAAAGTAATGGTCTCTAATGAGTCACGTGTGGCCTTCAATACCATACAATATTCCATACAGCTCTCTCTTCATTTTATATTCGTATATTTTGCAACCTACCATTCATTCAAAACTTCATAACACATTATAAGTTTCAGTTCAGTAATACTTTGAAGTCTGATAAGAAATGCAGAACAATTCCTTCAAAATGAAAAGGCTTTCTACTGTATTTATCATTTTTTTGAAGAAAGTTTTACTAAAAAATCATATTTATTTTATTGCTCTTACTTCTGCATTATAGTAGGATTCCCTTGAGAAAGACTGCCTTATAAGGCTAAATTGGATCACTTATGTTCGCCTGAAAATCATGACATCAATCATAGAAAAGGTGTCTCTGCAATGGCGAGTTACTGTCAGAAGGCAAGAGAAGACATTACACAGTTAAGCCCCAGAATTTAGAATGTTTTCAATATTGCAAGAGTCAAGAGTGATGAAATATGTATTTTCGAGGCACCGGATAAAAAGGCTATCTCAACCAATTTGCCCGCTTGGACGGTTAAGAAAATTGTTTGCGAAGGGTCTTTTCACAGACGCTCGTCCACTTGAAGTGAATTCATGTAAAGCCAGTGTTGGATGGATGACTTTGACTTAAATATTGTTAGAGCCACTAACAGTGAAATTATTCGTGAGAACAAATACTCAATGCTTGATATCATTTATTCAAAGCTTCAGTCAAAGACTGAATTTAACGGAAGCAAAATATCTGCAACGAATTCTGCACATGAAATTGGAAATGAATTAATATCAGTGAATTCTACATCGACATTACACAGCCAAGCCAAGTTATTAAAAAAATATTAAATTATTTAAATAAAAACAATAACATAAAAATATAATCGTAACTTTAGAAAATACTAGTCAGAATTTTCATAATGTTTATAAGATTCAGTTACGAATCTTAGCAATAGATGGCACTGTTACATTCTGGAAACATACAGTCCATTTCTTGTAAAGATTGAAGTGAAGTAATGCAGAGTAATACATACCATACTTCATGATGGTCTAATGGATAAAGAATTCAGCTTGTAAGGCAAATGATGTTGAATCGATTCCCAATAATATCAAAAAATTTCTTTTTCTTTTTATTCAGTTTTTTTTTTATTATTATTATTTAATTTATTTTTGCCTTTTTATTTACTCTTTTTTTTTTTAATTTTATCTACTGTATTTGGTAAGTTTTGTTTTTGTTTTTTATTTGTTTTAGCTTTATTAATCACTGTTCACTGTGAGAACTTCACATCCAATTGATGAGTCCGTATCGTTCATACTATCAGAAGAATCACAGTACGATTATAGAAGAATTAATGACTACTGGCTGCTCTTCACAGTCTATCAAGCACCCACATTCCAAAATGAAATCTTAGTCTTCAATGAAATTCTGAATTGCATGCAAATATTTGTGTCGCCAAATGAATATATCTTCACTGTCACATAATCGTGAATTTCTATGCCGAGACTAATACCTAAATTTACACAATTTTAATGTTCTATTCAATGAACTGAGGGAAATATTTGGCCGTTCCAATTCTCTTAACTTGGAATAAACATTTAAAATTATTTGTTTCACACTGCTGACCTTTACAATTACTTTTGAAATATTTATAAGGAGATGTGTGCTACGCACTGAAGGCTGCCATGTTGAAAATGAGACCCTCAACAACGTTAACCAATCGCATGTTCCCTCGCAGTGTGATTGAAAATAAACAAATCTAATAATTTGAACAGTTACATTTTCTGTCTCTTAAAATATTTCATGTTTTCAAATCAACAATAATCTTCTAAATTCAGGATGAAATAACAAGAATGCCGGAACTATATTCTTAACTGCAGAATAGTGTGTTATGCAGTTCTCTGACATCACTTCAATCTTCACAAGAAACTGACGCCATTAATAGTCTTTCTTTCATGATTTCAACTGTACATAGTTTGTTAATTAGGTTATATCTAATTTCATCCCATTAAAAAAAGTACAAGTTTCCCTTTTGAGTCCTTCAATGAAAAAGTTGCAAGAACACTGGTTTAATGAGCCTTCATTAAAACAAATTTAAATTAACAAAAATAACAATAATAAACGTACATGTAAAGCTGTCAATCCCTTGCTGTCCCTTATTCCAACATTTGCTCCTGCTTCCAATAAACATTGAAGAATATCATCATGTCCCAGAATACTGGCAACATGAACAGCAGTTTGACCTTCGAGATTCTTGGCATCGATACTTTTGTATCCTGATTTAAGCAGTTCACTCACTACTTTCAGATTTCCTGAATAGAAAGAGAGAAAAATGAATTGTTAGCAATTTCAACTGAAATTCATAATCATTCAAAATAAGAGGAATTTTACTGTTCAAAGTTTAAAAGCTATAAAGATCAATGCTAAAAATGCTGATAATTTCAATGCTGATAAATTCTTTTACCAATTACCCATTTAGACTGAATTTCAACCTATAAGCATTTATAAATTAAAGCTCCCAACAAAAGCAAATAAAGCCATTTGCTGCTAAATGTACTTTTTTCCTGGATATTGATTTCAGAAATTCCTATACAGTTTGAATTTTATAAAAATTGACTGAAAATAATGCAACAGAAATTGAGAGAACTTAACTGGAAAAAAAAATAATCATTTCCTTAAACCTTAAGTAATCAAGATTTTTACGTTGAATCGCTTAATGGACTAGAAAAATTACAAAAAAAGAATAAAGCACAATAATGTTACAGCATTGTCCAAACATACTGAAAACATACCTTCCCTAGTTGCTCTATGCAGAAGATTTGTTCGACCGTGGATTCTGCAGTGTGCTGGAGGAGGACTGCCTTTGCACATAGGTCCAAGTTGTGTAGACAGGCCATTGGGTTCATGCCGATAATATTCTACTAGCATTTCCAACCCTAAAAGCAAAATATGCATTTAAACCAAATTAAACAATTGGGGAAAAAAATAATCTTGAAAAATAATAATATATTCACCAAAATAAAAATCGAATTACTCTCAAAGAATTAAATGTTTTTAAACGGCCAGAGGTCTTAGACAATTATTAATGTGTGCATGTGTATCTTTATGGGCAGCAGTAAACGAAATAAATGAAGTAATTTTGCACCTAATGCCTTAAATAAAAACTTCAGCTAATCAGATTATAAGATCAGTAAACACATGAAATTTTAAAAGAGTATCATTTAATGGTGTTCATGGGATGGATATTGAACTTCGGTGTCATGACAAAATTAAAATTCTCTGGGCAGAGATGAATGATTCAAGAACACTATCACTTCTTACATTATTGATTATGTCATATTAAATTTCTACAGCTTATCGTCATCATCCTTGATAACATGTACAGTTCAATAATATTTTTATTAAATTCATCTGTATCTTCCAATTGACTTCTGTCATCAATATGGTTTTTACATGTTTTGACTTTTTTTTAATTAATTGCTTAAAAAAAACGCACAATTATCTTTTCTGGATAATTGAGTTTGGATTTTCTGATTTTTAATGCAAGTAGGATTATTTGAAAGACATGACTGAAGATTCAAAAATTTAATTACATTAACCAAGGCAAAGCCTTGTGTTTAACCAACAGCCAACTAGCACAGTCATCTGCAGGCAGCTTGGTTCAATTCCATTAGCTGTGCATTTGCCTACAATAACTGTCTTCTTATTAATGAAGAAAAAACTGAAAAAAAAAAAAAAAAGCAGCTCAGGCATTGGTTTTAAAAACTACTGTTAATTAAACTCGACTCTGTATTAGGTAGAAGCTGACTCACACTTTTAACTTCTATACTGTCATTTTTATATTTGCATAATAGAGTATTTTACCTAAAATGTGTAACTCTCCTTAAAACGCATCGGGAAGAAAGTAGGGTTTAGACATTTTTTTTTTTTTTCAATTTTAAAAAACAATTTAAGTGGAATTATGCATTCTCAGAAACTTCATTTGAGCAGTTTCAAGTTTCTAAGACTCTTTTAAGCATTACAAGATTAGATTGTCAAAGTAATATTGCAAGAGAAAAATTGCATGTAAATAACATCGTGAATGATATTCAATTATATCAACAGAAATGACAAAAGCATTTGAACGAGTAGATAACTTTCAGATTAATAACCTATGATCACAGAGATGTAGACTGACCAAGAACATTTGTATTGAGTAACAAGTCATAGACCTAATCTATATAAGTTCACGATTTATGATGATGTCCATCTGCTTTTCTGTCCATCTGTAAATCACAATAACTTAAAAACTATACGTCCTAGAAAGCCATCTTACTAAGCCTTATAACAGGATTTTAAGCCACTATATTATAGAAAAAAGACGAAGAGAAAATCAATCAGGAAATTGCTTGGTTTTAACAAATATCTGACTCTTTGTTGAAATGCAGTGTTATTAAATAAAAGAAGATGGATTTTAAAAATGAAGGTCAGCTTCATCAATTACGCCTATATCTGGATAGTATAGATAACCAAAGTACAAAATTTTGCTACAAGGAAGATTCCTGTCAATTTTGACACATTTTAGATCAAGAAGCTATAGGCAAAGTACTTTAATTTTACTTTTTATAGGAGTCTCCACTTTTCGATGGTTACACATTCTCAATTCCTTACTTGCCAATCTCTCTAATCTACCCCTGCCAGCCTTCTCTTCTATTTAGTGAGACTATCACTCACATAGTGGTTTAAACCTATTGCACTAATTAAGGAAATTTTGTGCTTTACTGCCTGTATTCAATCAATCTTAAGTTTATTTGCATAACAAGTTATTTATAAATATATATATATATATATATATATATATATCCATTAACTTATATATACTGAATGGCCACTTTATTGAGACATTACACTAGTAACGAGTTGTCCTCCTCTAGTTTTGATCAAGGCCGTAATTCTACAAGGCACAGATTCTACAAGGTGTTGGAACAGTTTCACAGGAAAATTGGCCCATGCTGACAGAAGAGCAGCCCTTAATTGGTTCACATTGGATAGTGGCATTTCTAGACTTCAAATGGATCTTTCCATCTCATTCCATAAATGCAAGATGAGGTCGAGATCAGCTGACTGAGCTGGCCAATGAAGCAAGTGGAAATCAGAGTCATATTCACTGAGCCAATCGAGATCAATCGAGCACAGTCGCAGGGGGCATTGTTCTGTCCAAAGTGGCCATCTGCGTCAAGAAACACTGTAGCCAAAAACAGGTACACCTGGTTGGCAACAATGTTGAGCTAGTAGGTGGCATTAAGAGATGTTTCCAGAGGACCAAGTGTGTCCTAGGAAAACATTTCCCATACCATTATTCCATCATCACACGCTTGTAGGTTTGTCACTTGGCAAGACTGGTCCATGATTCGTGCTGCCTGCACCATATTCTCATCCTGCTATCAGCATGGTGGAGAAGGAACTGAGACTTATCATACCAAGTGATCTTTTTCCACTCATCAACTTTCGAACTGCGGTGCTGCTGGGCCCACAGTAGGCGCGCTGTCCTGTTTTCCTGTTATAGCAAAGGTACACTTTCTGATCTGCTGTTAAAACCAATGAGGAATAGGGTTCATCGTGTTGTGATTCGGATATGCATTTTGGTGGACCTACATTGTACTCGTGCAATCTGTCAATTTGTTGTCCTTCTGTTGCTGCAAACGCCTGTTCCCTCTGTCATCCACAAGCCTTTTACGTCCAAAATTACACTTACTGCTTGAAGGTTTTTGGTCCAACTACCATTCTCTGAACACCCGTGATATTGTTGCACGAGAAAAGCCGAGGATCTTCACAGTTTTCAAAATACTGGAGTCAGCTCCTCTTTGCCGTCACGAAGCCTCATTTGAAGTCGTTTGAATCTTTTGTCTTATCCATGTTCCAGCGAACTGTATGATATAAGTTCTCTTGATATCGAGCAGGCCTTGCATACTCTACTCGTTGCTGTTACATCTCCGTGCATCATTACCGGACCCTTTCAAGTTAGAGTGAGGGGTGTTTGTAATAAAGTGGCCACTGAGTGTATATTTATATTTTTAAGCAAAGTCTTAGAATATTGAGTTTTTGTTTTCTAAATTGTTTCTAAATTTTAGTTATTTAATTTTCACTTATGCCGTTGATGATGTGAGGATAAATTGGCCGTATCTTCACAGAAACTGTGTTTATGTATTGGCTTTTTTCAAATTTCACATTACTGTCTGGCTTTATATATATATATATATAGAGGGTGATTCATAAAGTACTGGAAGGTCCGCCTCCAGTTTAGCTTCACTGCTTTGCAATATGTCACTTTCGTATTATCTGTAGCTTTTATTTGCAAGGTTTTTGTATAGATTCAGTGTAAGTTTGTATGACATTTCTCGATAATCCCAGAGAATAAAAGATTCGAAGAAGAAATGAATATTTTTTAATTAGAATTATTCCTCCTTATTTTGATGTTAACAGGTTTCTTACCCAACCAAAAGATAAATAATAACTCATACAAAATAAATTCACAATTGCTTCATCAATTTAAAAACGCCATCTTTTATGTTTTTTAATGCTAATGTTGATTTTGAGTGACAATTTTTTAAACATTCCATGCCCTATTTTACTTTTTTTTACACAGAACTTGACTTAGAAAATATTTTGATGTTCGTTCTTAATAGGCATATTTTTCCAGTATTTTTAAAAATAGAATTAGGTTATGGAATTAAATAATAAATAATGATTTCTGCTCTTACCGTGAATAATTGGTCCCTCATCAATACTGAAAAAAGCATCTTCTCCATGTCTCCTAATTTGATAGTGAATGGGTTCTCCATCATGGATTAGAGATAGAACATAATCCCCTAATGCTGTGGAACTATCTCGAACAAGAAAATGTCCCTCAACATATCCAGCTGAAAATATAACAAACAATTTTTAATTTAAATGTAATTTATATAAGTGTTTTTAATAAAGCTATAAGATCTTAATAAAGAGTGATCTAACTATATAAAAAGACAAGACCTGACTCACTCACTCTCACTGATCAACGCCCAGCCCAAACAGTTGGACCTAGGAAGCTGAAATTTGGCACAGATTCCCTTTATGTTGTAGACAAGGAATAAGGTAGGATTTTGCGAAATTCCCACGGATTTGGGAATGACGAGGGTTTATTTTCACTTGAAAGTTTTCTTATTTCCCTAACTATAATTAGTAGAGACTTCAAATTTGGCATGTAAGTAGATAATTATAATCACTAAAACCCTTTTTCAGGATTTTTCAAAATTCCCAAGAGATAGGATAAGAACCCTTGCTTTAAGTTATAAAGCTGAAAGTTTGCTTCCGCTACTATTGTTAGGTTGTAGGATTTGTTATCATGACAATGAGAACTATACAAATGCTGTATTGTTATGCAACACTTGGAGCTAAACTATTGCGAAATATGCACCGGGTGGCGACAATGGGAACTATACAAATAGTGTTGTGCAACAATTGCAACTAAAATATTGTTGTGCATAATAGCGACTGGATTTTTGGGTTAGATATAGATTTGTAATGATCAGATGATTTTTTATAAATTAGGGTTACGACATTACAAAATTCGAATTAGGGGTGTACACTGGGAAGACGGTGAGTGGATGGGCAAACATGGTTCAAAGATACTTCTACGAGGTTTTCGGGACAGATATAGATTTGTAATGAGATCAGACTTTTTGAGTTTTGTTGTTTTTTGTTTGTACCAACTGGGAAAGTTCCAAGTGATCTCACAATTGCAATTTCTTTATCATCCACATTAGGACATTTGTTTTTTGTAACCCAAACGAAGAACGGGTCATTTTGCTAGTTATAAATAAAGAAACATCAACTCATGGGTATGAATTTACTACAACATAATTATGCTTTTGCATTTATTTAAAATAATTTAGAATATATTCTAAAAGTTATTTAGAATAAAATATATCATAAAAATATAATAATGGAATTTCTACTGAATATAAAAAGGAAAGATAAAAGAAACAGCAATTACATATAATACAATCATAAGAAAATAATCTACAAAGCTGTCAATATAGTTAAATTAACAAAGAAATAGATAAGACTAAAAATAAACAATAATAATAAATAAAAACTATAAAACTTGAATTCCAGTTGAATAACACCACTTTTCATTGCATTTTTCACTTTTCTTCATCTTTATTGCAATATTCAACAAATTACTAAACTTCCACAGACAGGTAAATTATCTTACTCTTTCCTCCATTATAGAGAAATTAACAAAACTTAAAATTCAAATTAAGAAACAATTCAGAAAAAGCACATTGAAATGCCATAATAATTCCATGAGATTAAATGCTAGGGATTTCTTGTTTTCAATATATAATTTAATTTTTATATTTATTAATCAATAATGCTTCTTTTATTGCCAATTTATTTATATTATTGTTAGTACATAAGATTTTGATATCATTCCAATTGCACAGATGTGAAGTATATTTCAGAAGATGTTCCACCACAGCGGATTTATTCAATTCATCATTTCTACACACTGAGTTGTTTGTTTGTTTGTTTGTTTTTCTATTCGAATTCCTCTGTATGTTGTTTTAGAAGTTAGAATAATAGTTGATACGTCATTCCTATGTATGTTTTCTCACGTTTGGCATTTTAATTCATAAACTTCATTCAATTAATTATGAATGTTGGTGAACAGAAAATATAGGTTAAGGGAGATTTGAACAACCCTCAATGTTAACTTAAGGTTAATTATATTTCCATAGGTTTCGTTCCCTATGCTTCACAATTTACTATTACTTGCTTCAAACCAGCCCTGGAAAATGTTGTGTGATGTAATGAAATGGTGGAATGATTTTGGAATATAATGAAATTTTTTAAGTAGTAATAATAGATAACATAATGAAATGAAGAAAAAAAATCATATTTTCATTAGAAGATGTTACATTGTTTCTATTTTAGTAGTGTTTCAAAGAATAATAGCTTAACCCCTTATCTTGTGTGCATTTTATCATCTTTAGTAAAAATTAGTCTATTACTTTCTTTCCCATTTATGAAAATTCTGGGGGACAAGAGATCAATGCAAAAAGATACAAAAAAAAAAAGAAGATAGAAAAATAATTTCAATAACTTATTTATGAATTGAAAACATTAACTGAATTAAACTGAAGTCATTACAATAATAATATAATATTAATTTATAATTAAATAACAAATTTTTTAAATAATTATTCATCACTCCATTCAACCACTGCAATGTTTCAACCTACTGTGTATTAAAGTAGATCTCTAAAAATGAATGATAAAATTTATTTATAATAATAATAATTATTTCATACCTAATTCTTTCATTATAACGTTAAATTTAACTGGAAATGAAATTTAGAATTGAATGTAATGATAACATAATGACTGCATCATAATATTCAAATTTCTTCTTATCATATATTAAAAATGGACACAATAAACTTACAACTTCTTTACTTCCCATTCTATAGATTGGCTAGACATTGTGTAACCAAAGGCCACTGCCCTGACCCTATCGTATATAATGTGTTCTGTGTAAAAGATGAAAATAAACGGTACAAGTTAGAATCCTGTCTAATTAACAGCTGTATCTGTATGAATAAAGACAGGTCGCTCAAAGTGAACGATATATCTTTAAGTTTATTCAAGAAGTCTCTGAGTAAAAACAGAAAAGTAAAAAAATTTTTAATATTGAAATGAAAATTAATTATCACATCAACAAGTCTGTTAAAGTTATTTTGTAATTGTTTTATGGTATTAATACTAAACAATTATTGAAAAGAATTGGTTATATGATGGGTTTGTTTAAACGATTTGTAAAATGATAGGTTTGTTTATATAATTGATGATATGATATAATTGTTACAGTTTTCTTTGTTATTATATTTTCTGTTAAATAAGAAGAGGAAAGTTTTCTCTTTCTTATTTTCTTCATTTCATAATTTGTAACATTTTGAGATTCCTGAGGAAGTCCTATCGTAAGGACGAAATATAGAATGGGAAGTAAAGAAGTTGTAAGTTTTATTGTGTCCATTTTTAATATATGATAACATAATGAATCTTTTCCAGCTTTGTTAAAAACAATTCTACACAAGTTTGCTGTCAGTTAGAGCTGTCTGCACAAATTCCTTAATCCCCAAGTTGGATTTTAAGCTTTCACTCAAGAAGGACAAATTAACTTCAGTTCACTCGATAAAGTAGGGGTCGAAAGTGGGAGGAGTGACAGATTGTTTTATAATCTATCTAATTTTTCAGGACCTTAAGTCGTAAATGTGAGTGTTCTATTGCTTTTAATATAAAATTGCACCTATAATTAAATTACTAAGGACCTGTCAATATAGACTCGTGTTTTACTATGACAATCTTCCCTCAAGAAAGTCAGTATGATATAAAATATGTCGAGATGAAGAGTTTGGTAACAACAATTATATAAAAATTTCCACATGATGTTAAACAAACCAATGAAAGGAAAAGTTTAAAGGTAGGTACAGGCATTTTGGTATAATGAAACCTACAGTGACACATTTGACAATAAAAGAATCGTCACCATTTCATCAATGCTTTTCTGGTAGGTATTCCAAATTATAATTTTCTTATTGAGTTATGTTTCAGCAAAATTTTGGGGAAAAAAACCTACTGAATTCAGCCTTCGAGCTGTCTTTTAATTTAAGTAGGACAATTTTAAAAAAAAAAAATCTGCCTTTTTTTTTTAGTTCAACTTTAACTGGGTTTTCTGCTTTACTTACATTTCCAAGGCTTATATATATAATTTCCAATTCTTGTTCTTTCTTTTTTATCAAAAACAGGGTTTCTGTATTCTATAAACACTTAGCCTTAGATCACCACGGGATGAACCGAAATGGAAAAAGGGATTTAATTTCCTACATTGCTGTCAAATGTATTGCATAGAACTGCTAAGCACTGTTCAGTCATCCTAAATCAGTAGCATAAATAAACATAATTTTTAAACAAGATAGTAAAACTATTTTATTCAATGAAAGAAATCTTTATTGTATTAAAGCCAATACGTGCATAAAGTAAAGTGCGTGTTGTCACTTCCTTTTATTATTTGTCAGAGCATCCCGGTTAATCCAACCTCAGTGTACTATCTATTAACTTTATATAGAAATATGTAACGAGACAGGTAACAAATAATGTTTCCTTTACGTATGTTTTGTTATCTGGTGACTTTTACGTTTTACAAAATAGTTGACATAAATATCTGAAACATTTGGAATCCACGTGTACACACATACACAAAAGTGGAAGAAAGGCTAATATTTATTTTTCTTTATTATTGTTGTTTCCAGAAGTTGGACTGTAAAGACATTCTTGTATTTATTGTTCAATGGAAAGTGAATCAGAAAAAGCAAAAACAATGAAGCGCAAAAGAAACAATTTCACAACAGATTTCTCACGTAAACGGGAATTTTACCTTTCGGATTTACCCATTCGTCCTCTGAAATAAAAATTAAGGGTTAAATAAAATAGCAATTGTAATGCCTTGTCTTGTAAGATCCTGTTTACCTTTGGCCAAAACTTCTTCCGCTGTGGATCGTCCAATTTGTCCATGGTACCAAGAGATGTTTTCCTCCGACATTATCTATCAAGAATTTCCTGGAATTCGTCAAAGAGTAGATCCTGATCAGAACCTTCACAACTGACGAAGGTTTTACGCCAATAAACTACTTGACAGCGTTCCCATTTAACATCGGAATATTCTGGGCCACTTACTACATTCTGACATTGTGAATAGTTTCGTTTCCGAGCCGGATTTTTATTTTAAAACATTCCCTCAACACCGCGCAGTCCTTGAACCTCTTGGGACAAGTGCACTCTCGATCCCGCGCTCTCTCTCCCACTCATTAGCAATCTATGACAAACGTAGTGTGCCTATTGGGCCGCCATTATTGAAGCAGATAGCGAAACTTCGCACCACCAATAGAATTATTTATCGACAGTTGAAGTTATCTAAAATCTAAAGCAAACTTTTATTTTATCTTCTTTTTTTTAAATCTGCAAAATACAAAACAACATTAACTATCATCCTTTTTACTATACATCTAGTTTACTACCAATTACTAGACTGCACATTTCAGTTCATTCTATTATATCTAGGCGCCATTTTATTAGATCAGTTATGTGTTTGTTTGTTTTTTTAATCGAATGAAAAGAAAAGTTCTTTCTTTTTCAAGCTATATCGCGATCATTAGCTGACTATTACCCATTTTAGGAATTTAAAGTCAAATATAGCGGTTTAACTGAATAACTGTACTAGCGAATATACTTGTTTAAAACAAATTTTCTTACAAAAAGCTTCTTATATAAAAATGTATATATGCAAAAAGGGAAGAAAAATCAATAACATGCACAAATTCGTTAGAATTTGTGCATGTTATTGATTTTTCTTCCCTTTTCATATTACATTAAGCACGTTAAACCTTCTTTTATTATTAATGTATATATACCCAGGCGGAATTTTGGGGGGGGGGGGAGTAAGGGACAATGGCTGAATGGAGTGAGGAGTGTTGTGCTCTTTGGTGGAAATGTTCTCTAATTGTGTGTACTTGTTTTTCATGTAGGGTGATGAGTCCTTGGTCTCTATCGTTGCGGGGAAGAGTTATCCTTTCCGTAGCAGACTTGGGGTGGTGCATGTTGTGTTTCGTGAATGTTATGCATTGTAATGCTTCAAGTTCGGTGTTTGCCCATGGAGTTATGCTAAACGAATATGTTAGTGTGGGGACGGCAAAAGTGTTGATGGCTTTAATTTTATTTCTGGTGTTGAGTTGTATTTGGAGGATGTTGTGAACGAGAGTACGGTATGTGTTCTCAAGGGCGTTTTGATGTTTGCATTTCAATGTTGCGCGCTTGCTGGAAGCCAAGGTACTTGTAAGTCTCTCCCTCTTCGTTTTCTAATACCTTCTGTACATGATGTTCCCATGTATCCTTTGATGCTGGCAAATTGTACTTTTTACACAATGACAATGAATTAAGTTTGCAACGTTGTCGTGTCTGGTCTTATAATCCCTCTGTGCTATCTTGCTACATTTTACATGGGATACAATTTCATCTTTTTCTTGGCAAAGTCGGCATTTAGAATTTTCACTAACATTCTGGATGTTAGCCTTCATAACGTTTGCTTGTAATGCCTGCTCGGGAAACAAAAATTAGACCTTCTGTTTCTTTCTTGATAGTATACCCAGATTCAGTCATGCCCAGGTTAAGTTGTTGTCACTTTTTCCTTCGATATTTTTTAGATGTTGTCCGTGTAGTGGTTTATTTTTCCAACCATTTAAACTATCATCAAATTTCTGCTTTTTGTATTCAGTTTCTGTTTCAGTTATTGTTTTTAAAATGTTCTCAGTCAACAAAAAGGCTTTCTGCTGACATCATCATTTAAGCCTTTTTTTTTTCTTCTTCTTCTTCAACAACCTGTTGAACCTGTGTAGTCTTCTGTCTCCTACTTTCCTCAGCGAGATTTATCCTTGATGATAGGCTCAGACAGTGCGAAAGGTTATGGATACCACTTCCGCTCCCGACAGTGGCACCAAATTGAAAACAATAGAAATAAAAAATATGAACTCCACATCATTATCATCAAATAATGATAAATCCTGCTTAGGAACCCTAATAAGAATGAAACTGTTCAGGCTGTCCAGGATTCCCGTTGATGATGGTTCAGAGTGTGTGAAACCATAATTTTGCTTCACTGCTCACCTTCAATCTTACCGGCTTGTGTGGTCCTTCCAAAGAAATTATATACAGACCAAGATATAAGTATATAGGTTCTTTGGTCCTACCAGGAGCTTAAGCTCCCGCCAGCATCGCTCTCACAAGTCAGGATCATTGATGTTAGTGGGCTCCCCCGCTATGAAGAGTTGGTAACCCATGGTGGAGATTATTAATATTATTATTAAATAAATGCATAGAAATAATAAGTGATAAATTAATAGGTTATCAGCTTTAAGACTATCCTCAATAATAAAATATTAAGTAAGAAAACGTCTTGTAAGATTAGAATATGTAAAGAAAAAAAAACTATTTCTTAATTAGTAAAATTTTACAAAGATTTTATAAAACGTGAAACATATTTACTTTATAGTGTCATAAAATGGCAGCGCCACCAACTCAACTTAACCTAATTATATATAAAAATGTGTGTAAAATTTATACATAAATATATTAAGAAAATATATTATAAAAATATGTATTATCTTTTATTTACTTTTTTTTCACACACACACACACACACACACACACACACAAATGGAAAATTCCAATAAAAATTTCCTGCCCTCAAATTTCTATCTTTTTCTAGAAATATTAGTGAGTAATATTAAAGTATTCTACATTGTTAGAGTTAAATAAAAATCCGAAACTTAAAACATGAAAAGGATCGAGGTTATACTATAATCTCGAGCCAGGATTATTTTTCATCAAAAAGTTTTTGAAACCTCGCACCCAAATTCCTAATCTAATAATAAGTATCTATTCTGAATACAATTGGTGTTAAAATTAATATATATTTTGTAATTCGACTTAATGCTTTTATTTTAATTTCATTTTAAAATAAATGTGATTAAAGCCTAGTTTACAGCAATCGGATATAAACCGGATACGAAAATTGTCTTCATCCGCTCTGCAATCCAAGATGGCTGACGATATTGATGCACTAGATAAGGAAAGTGATCAAAATGAGCAGAAGCCAGATAAAATGTTTACTCTAAAGAAATGGAACGCAGTAGCAATGTGGAGTTGGGATGTTGAATGTGACACATGTGCTATCTGTCGAGTCCAAGTAATGGGTTAGTTGAATAAGTTGTAAAAACAGCTTTTAGAAAGGTCTAAACTTTATTTACGTTTCATTTGCATTGTTTTACTCTTAAAGTATTTTATTCATATATATATTTTACAGAAGAAATGAAATCAATATACCCAGAAATTAACTTTTATGTGAGCCGTGTTAATTTTATGAGGCGTTTATTTGATGTTATAATTTGTCAAATAGAGGCTATTAAATGAGTCAGCAAGTTTATTTAACTTCTGTGTGGGATTGAGTAATACTGACAAAGATAATTCTGAACTTGATCCCTGTAAAAAATAAGAATGCTGTGCCTGGCGCCAACAAAGCAACCACAGTCTGTTTGGAGTATATTGGAAATACGGTTTTCAACATATGGGGAGCAGAGAAAATTAGTTAAAAATTTATAAATGTAATTAAGAGCCAAGACATTAGTAGAAGTCCCATAGTAAAATAAGTGTAAAGATTGAAGTAAAAAGGAAACGAAAAACTAAAAAAAAAAAAAAAAGGCCGAATCTTAGTAACACTGAGATGTCGTAAATTTCACTTCTGCTCGAAATATAGGGCATAAAACAAGGCATTGTTTTTAAAACTACTGGAAGCTTATTCTTGTCGAAGATTTTCCATCAACTATGTATTTTTGCTGCCAGGGCTTTTTAGTAAATGTGTGTAGTAAATAAAAATGTGAACCAAAACAAGATAAAATATCTTGTTTTGGTTCATATTTTTACAGTGGTTTTGTTTGCTTGGTCTATTTTATCAAGATCATTTATGTATGTTTATTTTATTACTGTGTATATATAAATTTTCTAATTTATTTTATAATTAAATGAAGAAAAGAATTAAAGAAAGTTTCAGTTAAATTGTTCTCTCTACAAATCACTAAAAATAACTTTCTTAACCTTACATCTCTTACAAACACTTTAAATATTATTAATTTTTATTATTATTATTATTAGCCAGCGACCCTTGCTTCACTCTGAAAGCTTTGTATACGTAATGTAAAAAAAATGCTTTATATATATCTAACAAATTAATACAAGATCGGAGAGTATACGACTGTTGTGGCCTTCTCTACACCCCTATCACTTGAAAACTTCCCCAACTGGTGAAACATCACATGATAAAACCAATTAATGTTATATTCTAAATGATAGTTACAAATTAATGTTAAATTCGTATAAACTATTGAAACATTGAGAAGCCAATGGCACCTAACATCTTCTGCCACACAGGGAAAAGTATCGCAGACTGCTTAACTCTGGTATATTGCTGGTTAGCTGACACTCATTTCTAGGGTTTGCCACAGACTTCATGGTCATTTAACCCCCCCCCCCAATACAAATGCTTCTTTTTATACTTTTACATTGTCTACACTACGGAACCTACCCACATGCCAAATTTCAAGTTTGTAGCATGTTGGGAAGTATGCTAAACATTTTTAACAAACACAATCGTTTTCCTTTTATATTATAGATTTCCTTTTTAGGGCTGTTCTTTTTTTCTCCTATCATTCATGAGTATGGCTTTCTTTGCTCTATAATCCTTATTTAATATTAAACCTTTGACTGCGTATATCGTTCTTTTTAAAGGATTTTGCATTTTCTAGTAAAACTGGTGATTAGAAATTTAACTGGATAAGTCCTTATCTGATATTTTGAGATAGAAATATAGAAAATTAACCTTTATTGTCACTGTAATGTATTTGCAATGATATTGAAGAGCTACTTTCTGTATTGGGTTTTTCTGGAAAATTAATTCATAATATAAAATAATGAATATAAACTTTATTTATTGCAAAAAAAAAAGTCATTACTAAGCACTAAGTAAAAATGTGATTGTTTGTTTACAGAACAGACATGGTCATGACTTCGCAACCAAGAAGCAGAAAAATAATAATCATCAATATTAATAGTTAAAATTTATTTGAATAACAATGTGCTGCTATAAAAATGTGAGTTTGCCAGTTGTTGAACATACTGGAAAAATAATCAAAAATCAATAGACAAGATATGTCTTTCACTTTCTGTACAACTGGTGAAAGGAATTTGACATCTTTTTGAGAATAAGAAGCAGGTCATCATATTTTATCGGCAAATTTCCATTGCTTGCAGTACAAACATTTGATTCATAAGTTCTGACTTGAAATTAACAAAAGTATGAAATTTTCTCTCTATATATTTAGAACTTGTTTTTCAGATAATTGTTACTGTGACGTTTTCAGTTTAATATTCTACCAATCTGTTGGCTACAGATTTTAATTCTACTGCTTTTCATTGATGATGTGAAAAGAATATGTTGAAAAATATATTTCTTTTTATAAGTATTAAGTCCATATTTCTTCTTAATCTCTTCTCTTTTATTATTATAAATAACCACATCTTACATAACCAATAAAATATATTTATTAAATATATTTAATATACACGGATTTTCAGAAAGAGAAATCTTTTTTCCTTTTTCAAGCCTATTTCAAAACCTTTTTATTTTTAAAATTTCAATGAAAAAAAAAATAAATAAAAAATAAGAGAAGCAACAATTCTGTTCAAGTAGGATATATTGCTATAGGTTCTCTTTTAATTTAGGGAAGAATATTAACCACCCCGATTAGGATTTACACCCACTGTATGAGGGCCAGTGCTGTGGATTCCTGCCTCCTCTTAACAATTTTTGATAAGTTCCCTGTCTCTGAGTACATCTCACATGCTCCTAAATAATCTAATAATTATGTTTTTTGGTTTCCTTTTATTTATACTTCTGTTGTACTCTTTAGTTATACTTTTATTTATGCATTTTTTTTTTTTTAAATTATTAGTTTTATTTTCTGAATGCTAGTACAAATTTTATGGATATCACTGGTAAATATGTTTTGTCATAATTATATAGACTTACAAAATTGAACATTGTTTGAGGAGGATGCTTTCTTAAACATTAAAAAAAAGCCACTTTTAAATTGCACAGTCATTTAATGAGGTAGAGTCTCATTCTTTCCAGTATATAGGAATACAAAATTTGATCATTTGATTGCATGTCAAAAGAATTATGAAACACAAAAATAAAATTGCATAATTTCATAGGATGGAAATATTGATCTGTGAAATGTGGGAATATAGAAAAATAAATTTAGACTTTGATAAGACACCCGTATTTAGTAATACTATGGATGAAAACCTGTCTTAAAGAATTCTACTATGGGTAAAATTATTGTCAGTAAATCATAAAGAAAATAAGAAATGCAAAATTTAAAATGACCAGTTAACACTTTTCCCCCTTGCATGGGGAAGTATCATTGTGTTTGATTAAATACATAAATGAATTGCTGAAATAAGACTTTAATAATAATTTCAGAATTTGTTTTTCCTGTGAAAAAAAGAAATTCAAATAGCATTAATCTTATGATATTTATATTACATATATTAATATATGGAATGAGCTCTTCTTGCCCCCACGATCATGCCTCATTCAAAGTCGTTTAGATCTTTTGTCTTATCCATGTTCCAGCGAACTGTACTGATACACAGTTCTCTTGACATGCCTTTTATACACTAGTGATTCATTGCTGTTATATCCCTATGCATCACTCCTGGACCTGTCCGAGTTGGAATGAGGGGTGTGTCTAATATTAAAGTGGTCACTTAATGTAGAAGAGAAAGAGTTATGGATGGATATCAGTTAATTGTTCTTTATGAAAGTTAGGCATAATTTAAAATTGACATAATAATAAAATTGAAAGACAGCAAATAATTTATGGAAAAACTTTCTTATTGTTTTTTTAATAGATGCCTGCTTAAGATGTCAAGCCGAGAATAAGCAAGAAGATTGTGTTGGTAAGAACAAATTAATAAGTTTATCAAAATAAAAATTAGCAGAGAAATAAGTTAATGCTTCATCCTATATTGACTTTTATGTTAATGCATTTTTTACTTGATGTTATGAGAGCCATTTTTACATTCTCTGACTATACAGTTAAGCACAGTTTACCTATAAATACATTTTTTAATGCAGTAGTAAATAGAAATTTGTAACACTTTCCTCATATTAGAAACATGACGAGTTTAAAAATCTTTTTTTTTACCATTCCATGATCACCTACCATTTCAAGATTTATTATCTCGTCAGATTGTGCTTGCATGCCTTTTAAATATTTCATCACGTCTTTCAAATTGCAGTGATATAAAATTCTGTTGTATTATTTTTATATTTTTTAAAATTATATTTTTCTCATTAGATGAACCTTTCCCTCCTACAAGTGAGATAAAGTGTGATTTTAGTAGTATTTTAAATCTCATGTTCAGTTTTATGACATTTATTTATTTATTTATTTGCAGTTGTTTGGGGTGACTGTAACCATTCATTCCACAATTGTTGTATGTCTCTGTGGGTGAAGCAGAACAATCGTTGTCCTCTTTGCCAGCAAGAATGGGTCGTCCAAAGGATAGGAAAATGATCTCATCTATAGGAATTGTGTGATTGAAAGCCTTCTATAATTTGGATAAGTTAATAAAAATTTGTCCATTTAGCGAGAATGTTTTAAGAAAGCTACTGACAAGGTGTGATTTCATAAAAAAAAAGGCAAGGACGACATCATTGCCTTTTTAATGTACTCTTTTTTTTTTTTCCTAATATATGCAAAAAAAAAAGGTTTGTGTTTTAAAGTATGTTTATTGCCTTTTGTGGCATTTAAATTTGGTTATGTGATTGTTTTTGATATAAAAGATTTCCTTCCTTTGTAAATAGCACTCAAATGATGATTGGAAATGTGTTTATATCCAATGAATCAAGGAAGGACTGCTGTAGCAAAGCTCCCATTCTTCATATTGAAGTAAAGTTTTCTTAATGGATTAAAAATCTTAGTGAAATTGATGGAAATACATTTATAAAATCATGACTGGCTAATTATCAATCTATGCATGTTTAAGAACTTGACGTTCAATGGTAAAGAGATGGTGAATGAAGAAACAACGAATCATGTACACTTAAATTTCATTATTTTTTAATTTCAGATAATTTGAAAATTGTAACAAAAATATTGAGCTAATGTTTAAAGACAAAGATTAAAAGTATATTTGCAAGATATAAATTGAAACAATGAACAAAATAATATTCCTTTCAATTCCAATTCTTTTGTTTGTTGACAACTAAGGAACATAGCTTCTTGTATTCTCAAAAAATATAAAATCCTGTTAAAAGAAAATATTTTTATTAATGTATTAAAACTCACTTAGAACATTAATAAATAAGATAATTACTTCATACGTTGTTATTGTTTTGTTAAATTAAAGATGTCTTTCTTTCTTGTTTTTTTCTTTTCAATTTTGAAATCAAACATTGTTATTAAATAAATTTAGGCAAACTTTAAGAAAAATATGGCAGTAGTAAGTTTGAAAAGAGAAAAAAAAGTAACAGCTTTAAAAAAATTTAAATTAAACAATAAATTTAAATAAATTTAAAAAAAAGGAAAATTACATGGTGGCACACAAAAAACTAGCTGACATGCAGTATCAATGTAAGAGTTTTATTAGTAAGAAAAGAAAAACAAATATGACATTTAAAAAGCTATTGCATAATAAAATAAAAGATTTTTTTTTTTTTTCCATTGTAAAGGTTGTGCTGAAAACGGTCTCCATCAACAGAAATGCAAAATGGCACATGTCTCCATCTTGTTGGAGAAAGTTGTAAATTCAGTTTGTCTAGAGATAACAGTCCCATAGACGCATCAAAATTATGCAGATATACATCCATGTTAATTCTTTCTTTCAAAAATCTGTTCACTATCAGTTTAATCACTGTAGTTGTATATTTTGTGTTATTTCATGGAATTACCAAAATACCCTCATTTTTGAAAACCCTCCCAAATACATTAAGGATTTCATATTCTATAGAAATCTTTAATAGTCAATGGCTTCTTGAGGCAAAAGTTATTTTTAGCATCATTGACAACTTCTGTGATGAATTCAGCTTTTTGGAAACACTGCTATTAGGTTTCTTTATGCTTTTCCATATTTTTATAATCCAAATGTAGCATAAAATACATTTCACTTTTCCAATACAAATGAAGAATTCTTTTTTACATTATTTTCTAAATTCTGTTATAACTATTGGAAATCAGGCTTATGTTAATTTAAACTTTTGACTCCCCTCCCCCCTCAGATCAGCTCTAAGCCCTAGTTTTGCCCTAGCTTCAGGAATTTCTCTGAATAAGTTCAATTAGTTAAGAGAATCTGTTTGTTTTTCTTCAGCATTTGTTTTTCCTATTAGAAACAAGGTAATTTAGTTTTGTGTTGTTTGAATACAAAACTAAATGACCCCGATTCACCATTTTGCAACTTAGGGAAGACTTGAGCAAGTAACCAGTGGCCATCTTGAACCAAAGTGTACACATTTGGTTGTATTCATTCTCAGTAGACATAGACTCCATTTTTGTCCAAGTACCACTATTTTTCACCAGTTCATTGCCCCCCTAATCCTAGATGTGGCCAGGACTGGAAATCAGATTTTTCCCTAAATCTCCAGGCCACAGGAATCCAACGAGGTATCACTCATGAGGCTTTAAACTAGTTGTTTGGACTGTGGAGGGTATTTTACACACACACACACACAGGAACTCTAGTGGTTTCTTTCCAAAGGGTTACTAAAAGGTCTAGGCAATAATTTATGTACGGTGTCTAATCATCTTTGAAAGAAGGGGTATTTTTTGTACCCTGACTTAAAGTGATTTTCTTTTAATTCAAATATGAAATCCATTTAAAGTATTGGTATTGTTGTAACTAAATTTTACCCTTAATATTTTTAATCTTATAGCAATCAGTTTACCAGAAGGAAGACAGCTGCTAAAAGGACTGCTTTCAGCTGAACTTCCAAATCATCAG
>JAFIDM010003189.1:63589112-63604769 GCA_023159025.1 Thereuonema tuberculata | reverse complement strand
TGGTTCATATATTGAGCATCTTGATTTCAATTAAATTTATGTTCACTCAACCTGCTATTTTCTTTTCTTTTTTTTTTTTTTTTTTTGCACCAACGCCATCTGATGGTAGTCAAAATAAAAAAATATTTATTCGTAAATTCTTTCCCCATGTTCTTTTTAAAATTTTTGTTGTGATCCATCGAGTAGCCCTTCTCTACATCACTCTGAGTACTGTCAGTTTAATTATAACCACCCTGTATTTTTCGAAGGAGGAGGGGGAATGATTAATACTTGAAATCGGATTGGTGACATTCGAGTTAAGTGATACTTAATAATAAAGTTATTTCAAAAAGTAATAAATTGAGTTTGAAGGATTATATTATATGAATATTTTTTTTCAACTTACCGAAAAATTAATAGTGCGTTTTCCCTTAAAACACCACATTTTGAGACATGCTGGGCCTTTAATAAAAAACCTGTAACTTCCAGCCGAATCCAAGATGACATATCGTGATCTGCAACTGAAGGATCTCTCTTTCACACAGCCTAAGTATTTTCCTAAACTAGTTGTAACTTCAATTTTCTAAAAAAAAAGTAAATATAAAGATAATAAAGATTATATAATATCTGTTACTGACAAAAAAACACCTGACAATTTATTTAGTTCAAATTATAGTTATCATATACTTTAACTTCAATCTACTAATCTTCTGACAGTCTGTTAGTTATGAAAATGCTTTCTTAGTTTACTTGTTTAAGCATATGTACTCTTATTGACTCATTGAATTGTCATATTTTTATTTTAACAACTTTAAATCCATATCAATAAGGATTAAGGCTACATAAATATTATCTCAGCACAGCTATTTCACAATTGATATTAAACAACAAATGATGTGCTTTTTAAGTTTTAATGGACTTAATAAATTCATCTGTGGCCAAGTGTTTAGTTTGTCCATTATTTTTATTTTTTTTACTTTGTAAAATGTTTGCTTATTGTAAATTTGATTTTGATTTCTTATTTAAGACATTATTCTCGCTAGGGTCCTAAATCTTGATATGCATTCAACAATACTTTAATTGTTAGGTGTTGGGATACTTTAAATCTCAAAGATTTGCTGAATCATAATTACAGACAGAGATTCGTTGAAAGAATATGATCTGACTTCCATAATTAATTTATTCCAAATAAATCATCTGATGCCAGAAGCATCTGAAAGCCACTAAGCTCTTAACTACAATCCATTCTAATGTTTATTCTTACTGACTGCTGTAAGCTTTTTTTGTCTTCTTATTCTCTGCCACTGCTGTTATTTATGTGTCTTATGTACTTAAGACTTCAACTATTTCTTTAAGTATTTGAAGAACAAGCTCAAATATTAAATCAAAGCACATTACAAATGTTGGTTATTCCTCTGAAAATTTACGTAGGTTTCCCAACTTAAGCAAATTTTGAAAGTCACTTGAAGTATTATACAATTATATTGGAAATTAGAATGCCTTTTGAGTCAAGTTGAGATCCTGAGACAGCCATTAAGAGCTTGTTGAGTTCTCAGCCAGTGCAAAACTCGAAAGGTGAACAAGGGGAAGAATAAGGCATTCGAGATGGAAACAGTGACCCCTAAAAAACTGAAAACAAAAATCAAGAACAAAATGTGGATTATGGGGGTGAGTCAAAAAAAAGAAAATGATTTTTTTTTGTGTGTGTCACACAGTGGACATACGGTTTTGAAACAATGTTTCGAGAGAAGAACGGGATCGGCCAAAAAAATTGTATGCGCATACGTATATGTGACTGACAGCACTGAGCCAACAAAGCACAAGTTGTCCATAGTCACCTACGGAAAAATGGAGTTGGTTCGTAATGAGCAGTTCATGGCTTTGAAATTTTGCATCTGTCTGCAAAAATCCACCATGGAAGCATACGGAATGTTGCAGCAGACATACAGCGAAAAGATCTTTCACAATCAACCACATTTCAGTGGTTTGAAGAGTTGAAGGAGGGCTGTGTATCTACCAGAAACAGGGTGATGCAGGAGCTCTTGCCACCACGGTGAACAAGATCGTGATTAACACATCTGCTGTCATTGTTCGGGAAGATTGCCAAATAACACTAGGTAGACTGTCGGACATATTAAACGTTTCCCATGGAAGTGCGTTCGCCATTGTGCACAGTCTCTTGCACATGAGACGCATCTGTGAAAAAATGAGTGCCGAGATTGCTAACGCCTGAACAGATGCAGGTGTGAGTGGAGGTGTTTCAGGAGTTTCAGTGTCTGGTAGCGGAGCATGGCAAGGCCTACATAAATTCCATCATTACTGGTAATGAGAGTTGGCTTCATCACTATGATCCCAAAAGCAAACTGGTTCATCAATAGCAGTTCTGAAGGCGATCTCAAATGATGGGTTCTAGTCTGTTCTGGAAGATGGACAATTTGGGCTAAGTGCATACAACTCGATGGGAACTACTTTAAAAAAACATATTAAGCTGGATCCTGCCTAAAGTATTTCGTGATTAAAAAATTCATTCTAACTCTTATTTGACTCGCCCTTGTGCAAAACCTTGGGCAGCCTTATGTTACCTCTAAAGATATTTGACCACAAGAACATAAATCAAATATATATATATATAGCAAACCCTTTAAAAGGTACTAAAAGTAAAAGCAATCAATTCGTATTTGAAATTAGGATTGTAAGATCTAGTCTAAATACAAAACTTTATTTAGTTCAAATATGATTATAGGAAATACAGGCTTATCCTAATTACCCTGAAAATATATATTTATATCTTACATTACGACAAAGTATTGGAAGACAGCAGCAGCAGCAAGACGGACTGAAAGGCCGATTGATAACTAGAGCTTCTTCGCCACTGGCAGAGTAGAGTAATATTTGAAAATTTCGTTGGCTCCCACAGCAATACAAACAGAAACACGAAGTATCTAATCATAAGAAAAAAAAATACTAACATTTCAAATTCAACAGAAATTGTAATATTTTGTTAATCCTCTTTCCGTGAATGATAAATGATAACGTATAACTTCCTTATAATATAAAAGCACATGTTTTGATGATTGTATCTTAGATTAATAGATACGAAGCTCTCAAGGAAGAAACTACGATTCATACATAAGACAAATTTAAGCTTCTAGTTATAGAATGGATGAAGTATTCATTAAATCAATATGCACTTCACATTCTAACTATTCCCAACAAAGTCTCTCTGAAATGAAACTGAAGATCCCTCTAATTTAATAGATATAATAGGTTAAATATCAACTGATACCATGAATCGTTTTTTACAAGCCTGATATTAGATAAGTTCGTTTAATTGGCAACTGATTTTCTGACGAGATCTCTAAAGCTACATATTTCCACAGAGCTTATCGCAATTCCTATATGCTTCTTACTGCTATCAGACATCTGCATCTTTAATGCAATCCTAATGTTCTTAAATCTTCACACTGCACACACACACACTAGCTGAATCAGCTTCATTATGTAACTAGATAAACTCTCCATTATCTGAACAGTGATTTAAGACTTGCGGATTCATGTTGAGGATTAGTCAGGAGGTGGAGACCAAACAATGGTGCTCTTATTTTAATTTAGTGCTTATCCTGAATAAGTACAAAATCCAATCCAGTCATTAATGAGGGATTCCGGGAATCATTTTTGAGGGATGGGGAGAATGAAGTAAATGTTGGATCATAAAACAAGCTAAATGCCAAATGTTATGGAAATCCGATGTCCATTTGAGCATCTACAGATAGCTGCCCCGACTTGGTTTTTATCAAAAGGATAACGTTTTTCTGCATCAGGATAATTCAGAGTGATATTAGAGGAAGTTCACAACTTGCTAACAGAAAAAAACATGTATTTTTGTCTCCTCCAACTAATATCGGATCTTAAATTCAGGTCTCAAACAACGGATCGAGTTCAAGCAAGTGTTATTGCCAAGTGTAAAGTTCCATGGCCGTAACATTCATAAATTTGAAATGTATCGCTGGCAGATGTTTCTTAGATAATACGAGAAATGCAGACAATTGCAGTATCTTTCACAAAAACACTGAAAATATATTTGTGAGTGTGTATGTGAAATAATGTTTCATCCATAAAAACAACAAGAATTACAAATTTATAGTAAATTAATAAATTAAATAATTGCATTTAAAACAAACAATTAGGGATTCTTGTGTCTGAATATTTATATCATATTTTCTATGTCCTTGGAGCTTTCAAAAATTGTCTCTCTACAAGCCCTAAAAACCAGCATGAGAGAACTTTTTCTTGCTTAGATGTAATAAACGGAATTTTAAAAAGCCCCACAAATAAAAATATAAGATATATCCTTAATTGGAAAAATACTTATATAATACAAATTTTGGAAGTTGTTACTATAGTTGATGAACATTTCAAAACCATGACACGATCAGTTTGATAATAGCTTAGGTTCCAGCTCTTTTCGTTGTTGGATCTGAATTGATGTCTTTTATGAGTTATTGGAGCGAAATTATTCTTCAGAGAACATCACGAAATTCTATGATAACTTCCATGAAGATACTTGTTAATCTGTTGCCTCACAATGAAAGGAAAGCCCTGATTACCGAAGCATCAATACCTACACACACACTGCATAAAATATATTGAAGACCTTAAATTCTCTAGCTTTTCACCAGGCTTCCATTTTCAAATAAATCTACATTACACCACAATCTTCTGTAAAACTTAAACACTCCTTTAATTTCCGTCTATATTTCATCTTTCTTTGCAAAAATCTTCTTCAGGACATTAGAGGAGAAGAAATTTTATCCTCCCTCCTCTAAATTCGTTATGAATACATTTGGAAAAATAATATTTATCATACATAAACTTTTAAGTAAAAATGAGTCTTAAATCCAGTTGATAATGGCTTACTTTGATGGGTCTCACCTTCAACTACAGTGAAAATTATTTCTCTATTTTCATTTAAAATTATGTATTTGTTGGCCTCTTGAAGTTTCGCCACAGCTAAAATTAGAAAATAAATAAATAAGGTTCTGCTTAGTTATTATTTGAATACTTACTATAGATTAATTCGAAAAGATGCATGAAAAAAGGATTTGATCTAATCAATTAGAACAAATAAGTCAGGGATAGATGCAGGTAAAGGGGGTCTGCGAGAGAAGCGTTCGTGCAATACACGATATAATATCAAAATTCTCCATTAAGAAAATAAAAGGATTAGAAAGAACTTCAGGTTCTCCCTAAAAAGTTTTAGAACAAAGGAATTAATCTAAATCTCCCTGATCGGCTGAAAACCAATATTAATCACTTTCGAATAAAATATTAAACATCTTGTAATTTGAAAACGAGAAAATTTAAAAGAATTTACCATTCAGTTTAAATAACTTAGTTATTCTTAAAAAAAAAAAAGATTAATTGCTTCTTGACCCTGTCATTCCACTCATTCCATTGGAAAAGGAAGATATTCGTACTTCAAGATATTTATGAATAAAGTCAGACATCTAAAACTTCGGCAATATCAAAAAATACAAATTTCTCAAGTGAAACTTTATTCCAGTTTCAGTTTTTTTTATTTACAAAGTTAGATTAAAAACATCTTAGTAATGGTGACGTTCTTACAATTCTATATTGGTAAAAGAGATCACTTATAAGAAGTGTTTATGCAAATAGAATCCTATCATCTCTGTGAAGGTGTTCAGCATAAATAAATTATAGAACATTGGTAGAAGAAGGGATGTTCAAAGATACTGAATCCCCGTCCACTAAATACGCCACTAAGGCAATTATTTTCAGAAGATAATTACATCATAACATGTTGGAGAGACATAATTACACATATCTGCTGTGTTCAATTTTAAATTATGTTAATCAAAGAAGTTTGTTAAAGCCAGTTTTACCTTCCAAAACATCAACTTTAGGCTGAATAGTAAGTGACTTAAGGGAAGTTAGAACCTGTAGGTTTCCATTGCTTCCTCTGGATTCATCTGGAGGAAAGGCCCATCTCCTAATTTCACTGATTTCAGGTGTAGGAGGTACTAAGCTGGACGCAATACTTAGGGTTCGTTGAGGTGAAGTGGGATAGTGAGTTAAAGCTCTTGTTGTCATAATCACGTGTATTACCTTGTCAAAAAAAAATTGAAATTTGATCGTGTAATTCAGGAGGTTTATTGTATAATTGTATTGTATAATTTTTTATTGTATAAAAAAAAATTCTAATCACTATAACGTTAAATTATAAATATATATACTTGCAATATAATTTTAGAATTAATTAAGCCTTCTTCGAAGGAGATAAGCCCTAGAGTAGGAAGGACTTTCTAACACAAAATTTTATATTACTTAAAACTTACTTGTTATTTGGCAGCAAAATAATGAAAAAAATAAAATAAATACATAAATAAATACAGAAGAACTGTCAGGTTAGAGCTTGTGGTTTTCCATTCCCCTCAACGCAATTTTTTCTTCTCCAGTATAAGCATTAAGTGATATTGTTTTGCTTTTGAGATCTTCTGCATTGTTGTATGGGAAGGTTATTGTTGGAAATGCTAAAAAGCGTGTGGCCACGCGAGCAATAAGATTGACGTTAGGGAGATCTTGGTTCAAGGAAAAACAGGATAAGGCCATCTGTTTCAGACGAGGAAGACTCGTCATTGGCCAAACGACATCAAATACAAAAGAAAAGACGAACAAATTGGGAAAAAATATCACTTTTGTTGCTTTAACAAATAAACTAATTCATGAACTAAGCTGAACATTGTAGAAGTTATTATAAAACAAAGAAAAACAAAGAAATATACATATTGATTAAAATTCGTTTTTAGAAATTATTAAAAGTATAAGAATTTTTTTTTTATTGTTGCATTCATTGTAAGTAAATCTTACATTTTATGTCGAATTTGGCTCAGTTTTACAGGGTATTTGGCATAATCCTGAAGGAAAAGTGGTAATTATAATGTCAATTCTCTTTTCTTTATTATAAATCATGTTTTAAGTATTTTTTTTTTTTAAATTTTCATCTTTATTCTGCATCAGTAATAATAACTTGAATACAGCCTTCTTTTTCCCCGTGTAGCACAGTCTCCTTTTCAATAAATTTCTGTTGACCTTTTTTCTGTAATTAATCGCTAGTCAAAAAACTTCCACTTAATGATTTCAAGTATAAGAAAAATAAAACATTTAAATTTATCTAAATTATTAAAAAAAAGCAAATTGGAAAGATTAGACATTTTTACACTTTTATTTTCTATCGAATTACTGGTATTAACATCCGTCTTAAAATATCAATATACTCTACAGTAAAGTATGTTCGAGTTCTTCGTTAAAATTGAAGAAGGTTTTTTGGGGAAAAAAAAACCTTAAAAACTATTTTCGTTAAAATGTTGCCTTTTTTTCCCCCCTACTTTCCAGTAGGGAACTGAGGTTCATCCAATCTGTCAGTGAGTGTGTAAGTGTGTGTAGACTCCATTAATAACTTTGAACCATGGCTGGATCTTCTTTTTACTTGACGTACTTATTAATATCCTTTCTATCTTTGTTTGCTTTTCTTTTTTAAACATTTTGACTGAAAATGATTGTTCCAGGGTTCAATTAAAGCAGAACATTTAAATAGATACGAAGGAGTTGAAATGAATGAAAAAAATAAGTCTTGGCTAGTAATAGAACTAAAGGTTGTTTACGTTTTTTTCAATCAACGAAATTCAACGATTTGGTTTATGAATTGAACCATATTGAGATTGATTGCTTTTATTGTTGGTATTTGTCTTTTAAAAAATTGTTACCTTATAAACCCTAGTATCATAACGTGTTTATCAATTGTCTCATAGAATAACAGGCGTAATTTTGTACATTTTCTTTATTATTAGTCTTTGAGCTTGAAAAAGAAACGGAGATTCGTTCCGAAACATTGCTATTTATATTATTTATTTAAGTTTAAATAACTAATTTGTTTAAGAAGAGAATTATGTTTTACTCATTAAAGTCATCAACAGATTTGATCATAGTTTCTAGCGATAATCGATCAACTTGAAGTTACTGTTTCCTCGGTCTCTAAAACCTTTAAGTTTATAACATATTCCCGAAGATGAGATTGCATTCCTCTGAATACCAGATTCTTCAAGAGCTCTTGATATGTACTTCCTACGTCTATGATTTGTAGCATCGTTTGGATGATATGAAGACAGTCACTATTGACATTCACACACTCTTTGGGACGTACCTCACAGAACTTACTGAACCCTACCTTGTCACTGGGATTTTTATTTGTGATGGAGAAATAATCTTGTAGCCACAAGCTATTATGATTTATTCATTCATTTGTCACTGAATACAATACTATTCAGTGGAGTCGTACATGACAAGAATATAACACCAAAGAAAATCACATTAACAGGAGAATCCAACATTGTAGCTGATTTCATGTCTAGGGCCTGTGGAATAACCCACAAACGAGAAAAAAAATAACATCTCCATCCATTCTATGGTCCACCTAAGGGAGATGGAGGAAATAAGTAAAAAATAAAAGAAAAAGATCCTACATTCTTGAAGCTTAAAAATAAGAAGTCACATTTCACAAATTATCAATGGTATTACAAAAGATAACATGAAAAAAAAAAGAAGGAAATATTGAGAATATACAACCTTTACTTTTATATAAACAGAGGAAGAAAATTCCTAAAGAATTAAGACTTCTAATGTCTTTTTAATGATTATTTCTCGAAGATTTATGATAAATAATACTATTTTCTATTTCACACAAAAAATGGCATAGTTTCAGAGTTGGTTTTTTTTTTCCTTTGCGACATATGAACAGTAAAAGACGTAGGAATTACTCTTTAAGACAAAGAGCGATTCTTTGTGTGATTTTTTTTCTTAATTAATGATTCTACTCATGTATAAAAAGTCTTTAGTGACCGTTGTGGTCCTGAAGTTTATGGCGGACATTCAAATTTCATAGTGATTAATCATGAGTCACTTCAATAAACAAAGTGAATGATTAATTGTTTGTTCGTTAAGCATTGAAATACTCGACATAGAATCCCCCCCCCCCGAAGATAGTAAAGGCGAAATGTTTGTAAATGTGAAATATATATAAGAAGAACAACGTTGTTCAGTGATGTATTTTTTTTTAAATGATATCATTTATTGCAATGCATTTGTGAGAAATTCCTGCTGAAAATTCGGTCTAGTTCGTGAAGAGTGAAATCCAAAAATATTCTAGGGGTGGGTGTCGTCAACGAAGGAAGTAGCATCAAGAATCTAAATTTAACCTCATTGCTCAGTGGAAGTCGAGCAGCTCGGTTATGACGGCGAATAACTTGGATGATTTTCTCACAATAAAAGCTCTTTGGTGGTACCGACATTTTCTAGGTCAGTAATTTATAACAGTTAAATGTGTTGTGATTAACATTAGTTCAATGGAAACCTTAAAAAGTAAGACTAACTTATCGTTTAATACGAATGACAGCGCTTCTAGTAGTTCATTAAGTAGTCTAATTTTTTCTTATTTTACTTAATTTATATTTTACTGTATCCACTTCAATGAATGAATAATTAATAAAATAATCCAAAACTAAATTTAAATACAATAACAAAGCCGGCACACCTTGAAAACTAAATCTATTATTTTTATATGTTACCTTTAACACATGAAAGATTTTAATTAACAACTCTTACTTCTTCTAATTATTCAGAGTTAAGATTTGAAATTCTGTTGATGGAAATTTCCGCATTAAAAATAAATAATGGTTTTTCTACTTATCCCACATGAGTCAAAGTTCTTTGAATAAGTTGTGAGGTGTGGTTTGGCCTTCAGTTTGTTTCACCCTCTATCAAGATAGGATGGTTTCTGGTATACGAAGCCTGCGAAGTAATTCAAAGTGGATTAAACCACTCTTCAGAAGTTTTAACTTCAAAGAAATGAGTTGTAGCTAGCATAATACTAAAGATGGTCTTCGGCTGATTTCGCTAATAAGGGTCCCGCACTTGTCAGAGTCGATTAAAATTGGGAAAATTATTAAAAAATGTTGACAAAGTCGCTAATGAATTCATATTTGATCCAAAGAAAACATCCAGAATTACAATGTTTCAATTAAGTTCTAGACAAGTCTAAAATGTATCTGAAGTCGTGTTTTGAACAACTGGAAAACCGCAATATTAATGGACTTTTTAAGCATTTATACAAAAAAAAGTCATTCAAATATACAATCGAACAAGTTTCTTTTTCTTTTTTAATTTTATTTATTTTTTAATTATTTATATTTTTTATTTTTTTTTTATAATTTTTATATCTTTAAATTTTTTTATACGTTTTATATGATTCTAAAATTTTATTTACTTTTTACTTTTATTTCATTAAAAACAAATAAAAATAATAATAAAATAGATTTAAGACAGATATATCAAACTCAACTTCCTAAATAAAAAGGATTTAATTATGAAAAGGTTGTTAAAATACATGTTTAATTAAATTGGAAACAAGCAAATTCCATTTACAAGAAATTGAGTTTTTAAACAAAAATTGTGAAAAACTAAACTATTTTTAACTTTACACTTTTTTAAAATTTGAAATTTAAATTTATTTTGAATTCTTAAGATATATTTTTAATAATTAATTGGAAAACAATTATTTTGAAATTCTGTAAACAGATATAAATAAATATATCTGTTTACAGATATATTTAATGTATAATAAGTGTGGTTTTTTTAAAGCAATTAAATTTGTATGTTAAGCAGATGCATGAGCTTAGCTAATTTATTTAAAGAGCAGTGCATGTAAAATTCTAATAGTTACTTATATAGTCTGTAAACAGAAATTTTAAATTTTAAAAATCTTGAAATTTAGAATTAAATTTCCAAATATCTGTTTAGTTCCTGTATAAAAATATTTTGAAATAAAATAAGACTGACATTATAGTATTACACACAAATTTTATAAACATTATATAAATCTTGCCGTGCTGGCGTGGCCGTGCGGTCTAGACGGCGGTCTGCCGTTGTGGCCAGTGCACCAGTACCTGGGTTCGAATCCCGGCAGTGGCTTGGCTGTTTCAATTTCCTTTCCTGTGTTGTTCGCCTCTTCGCTTTCTTTTCGGTCTGACGTCAATCCTTAATGGCATCCTGGGGCAGGCAACAGGAAACCACCCCAGTATCTTTCCCCAGGCATTTCTGGGAATTCCACGTGAATTGCATAGAATTGGACCTGTCTTCGGACAGATAAATCTTGACACAAACTTCATCTTCTCCAAATGTTTATAATATATATATTTTTTTACCTACAATATTTCGACTGTAAAGTTTTCCAGTCTTCCTCAGTTACATAGTATATTTAGTCCTTGTTTGTAGCTGAGGAGACAAGTAAACAACATAACAAAGTAAGAATTATTTTAAATAAACAAAAGATATAAACATTTAAGAAACAACATATAACAAAGTAAGACTTAAACTAAACAAAATAACTTCAACAATTAATTAAGCATTGTTATATTTTAACATCATCATCTTAAAAATTTCAGGTATATTCATTAATTTTCACTCCTTTATATTTGTTCATTTTTTAAAAATTTTCAATCAAACATGATTCAACAATGAACCTAGTTCTTCTCAATTATTTCTTATCATACTTGAAATTATAAAATTATATATTATAAAAACGTTATTCTGTCTGTCATTCTGTCCAGAGCCAGATTAACCCACTTTGGGACCTTAGACATTTTTTTCTCACTGGGCCCCCTCCTCTTTTTTATGTTATAAAGGGAGGTTAGATCTACATCATATCCAAAAATTAGCTCATTCAGATGGTAAATAGAGGAGTTATAAGTTAAAATTGGCCAAACATGATCACTGTCAAGCTAAAGTTATCACACCCCTCTAATAAATTGATTCGACAGCGAAGCACCGCATGGGGCAGCGAGCAGAGCACGACAGTTAAGCTCCGCATGGGGCAGCAAACAGAGTACGACAGCGAAGCACCGCATGGGGCAGCGAGCAGAGTACGACAGTAAAGCATCGCATGGGGCAGCGAGCAGAGCACGACAGTAAAGCTCCGGATGGGGCAGCAAACAGAGTACGACAGCGAAGCACCTCATGGGGCAGCGAGCACAGTACGACAGCGAAGCACCGCATGGGGCAGCGAGCAGAGTACGACAGTAAAGCTCCGCATGGGGCAGCAAACAGAGTACGACAGCGAAGCACCGCATGGGGCAGCGAGCAGAGTACGACAGTAAAGCTCCGCATGGGGCAGCAAACAGAGTACGACAGCGAAGCACCGCATGGGGCAGCGAGCAGAGTACGACAGTAAAGCTCCGCATGGGGCAGCAAACAGAGTACGACAGCGAAGCACCCCATGGGGCAGCGAGCAGAGCACGACAGTAAAGCTCCGCATGGGGCCGCATGGGTCAGCGAGCAGAGCACGACAGTTAAGCTCCGAGTGGGGCAGCAAACAGAGTACGACAGCGAAGCACCGCATGGGGCAGCAAACAGAGTACGACAGCGCTGCACCAATAAAGGGTCAGCGAGGAAAGCACCGCGATCTCTACTTTGCGAACTTCGCGCTGCCCCACTCGACACTTGCCTGCTGTACTCAGAAACTTTGGGAATTTTTTTCTCCTCAAGTAATAATCCCAGCGACTTGCAAATTACATATGGTGTACTTTGAACCTTCCCCTATACGACCTACATTTTTATTTATGCGTATCCGGAAAATTGCGGATACAGGACGTCCACAAAGATACCCTTCTCATGCAGCTAATATATTTATTGTACAAACCTATAATTTCTGTTGCATATAGATTAACATATTAAATACCCAACACAACAAATCTCAGACATTTTCACTGATCCTTCACCCATCAGTACTTTTAGTATGTTGTTCAGGACACCTTCCCCTACAACTATGCCAAAATTGGCTTTTACACGGATTATTTCCCCTATTTTCTTTCGTTGCCTGGACTATTGCAGTCGAAATACTGCATGTTAAAAAATATATATTATTTATTAGTAGAAGAAGTTTGTGTCAAGATTTGTATATGACTTATATTGCTTGAAAATTTAAGAAATCCATTGACATGAAAGTTAAATAAAAATGTCTTATTAAATAATTAAAATAAGGAATTTAAAAAATCAACATATATTGTCATGTCCAAAAAAATAGTCCGTATTCTTCTTAACTTTCTTCTATTTCCTCTTTTCTTTCTTTTTAATTTAAACCAGTATCATTAAATCCATTTCAAAATAAGCAAAATACATGTCTTGATACGTATTTTCCTACAGATACTGAAGGTAATGGCTTATTAACGAAAGAAGACTTCGACCGATCAGCTTTGGTAAAATAGTTTGATTTATTTTTTTTAAAGGAAATTTAAGCATTTGAATACCTAATAGTTTCATTAATTCAATTGCAACTTTTCTTTGTTTTAGAAATATGCCATACTCTATTGCAAAGGAGATATGATAAAAGATTTCTGTGATATGTTTCTGGCGTACTTCAGGGATTTATGGAGAGGGATCAAAGAAGCAGCCGAACCGAATGTGGTATTTAGATCTATTTCATTAGTCCATTATTGTATTATGGGATAACCCAATCATATAAATATTTTATAGTAACATACAGCATACTAATATTGACAATAATCTATATTGAAACTCTTTATAGACAAATTTCCGAACTGCATTCGTAAACTTCTTTATCAAGCTTCTTCTTTTTTAAAAATAAAATCCAAAGTGGAATATAAGAATTACAAAACAATTACGATACATCTCATTTGGAATCTTTGCTGTTTCTTGTAGTAACTGTTTAGCCTCCTTATAGTACTGGAATGGAGACAGTTTGAAGAAAGCTGTATTTTTCCCATGAAAAGACAGCTAAAGCCCTAGCGAAATGAGAATTCCATGATAGTTAGGCTATAAACCTGAGAAGTTGTGTAAGGTATGATTCCCTACCTAAATCTTAAAAAAAAAATAGTTACCTTTACTTGTGGAGAATAAGGAGGCTAAACAATTACTATAAGATACAGCAAAGAATTCATATGAGATGTAAATCTTTTTACTAATTATTTCTTAAATCTTATATTCCACTTTTGAATTTTATTTTTTTAAAGTTTTTGGCTTTTAATGAAGTTTACAAATATACTTTGAAATTTTGCCTATAAAGTTTCGATGATAACCTAATCATCCCAATACAAAAACGTTTGTTTAAGAATAGGAAACTGCCATTTTGTTTCGGTATACCTGCTTTGTTGTAGGATCCAGTGGCTAAAATAGAATGGAATCAATCAAGAAGCTTTCAATATCCTAAGAACCAGTCACTACACGAAAAATTACGAAACTGTAAGTTTATATATATATATATAAAAGGGCAAAAATGATTTGAACGATTTCAAAAATTTCCTGTAACATCGCTATTGTAGTTATGATGCAACGAATGAAATATGACCTACATTAGTCACATGGCAACTGTAAACCCGGTATTCACAGTCCTGGCAAACACGACAGCATTGGGCATTGGCTGTTGCACCGTATAACAAGCAATTGGCACTGCCGCTCGCCATGTGGTGTTGTTGACAACATGGCGTTCACAGGTGAGGAAAAGGCGTAGTGTTTTAGAATATCACACAACTAGATCGGTGACGGTGTTACAGCGCGGTTTTCGCACCGAATTTCAGAATGACCCACCTGCCAAGAACTCCATTCGTAAATGGTATGAACAATTTAAGCGAAGAGGGTGCATTTGTAAGGACAAGTGGAGTGGCTTTCCGACAGTGCCTGAGGAGAATGTACACCGCATTCGGGACCGTTGTCGTCCTAAAAAATCAACGCGCAGAGGATGTGCAGAACTGTGGCATGTCCTGTGGAAACGCCTACAAATACGTCCATATCGCCTGCAGAGGTTGCAACATTTGCCAGCAAACGACCACCGTCATCACGAGGCATTCTGTAAGGCGAAGTTATAACGATGTGAAGTTGAGAACTTTGCGACCACCATAATCTTCAGTGACGAGGCCACCTGCCATGTCTGTGGAAGAGTGAATCGAAACAATGAGCGAATCTGGGGAACGGAGAACCACCATACTTACATGGAACACTTGCGGGATTCCCCGAAAGTGAATGTATTCTGTGCCATTTCGGTGAACACAATTTATGGCCATTCTTCTTTTGCAGAGAACACTCGGACAGGCTCCATCTACCTTGGCATGTTAACGTAATGGTTGTTACGACAGTTGGAAAACGATATGGATGACTTCATTCTGCAGCAAGACGGGGCACCACCCCATTTCCACTCAGCCATATTCGACCACCTGAACGAACGGTGGATCGGCCGTGCAGGTGCATATGATCAACAGCTGTTGATGTGATTCACACCCTGTGACTATTTCTTGTGGGGACACGTAAAGACAAGGTATTTGTACCGCCCTTACCGCGAGATCTCAAGGAAGTGAAAATGCGCATTTGCACTGCAATTACAACAATAGACGGATCAATGCTACGTCGCATTTGTGAAGATTTTCAGTACCGTTTGGACATTTGTCGTGTTAACAATGGTGGCTATATTAAACATTTATAAGCTAGGCATACAAAAAAAAAAAAAAAAAAAAAAAAACTTGAACAAGTGCTCTATCCAACTGTACCATTCGTCACATCCTAACTACAATAGCGATGTTACAGGATTTTTTTTTGAAA
>JAFIDM010003189.1:63558469-63588712 GCA_023159025.1 Thereuonema tuberculata | reverse complement strand
CATTACATTAGTCACATGGCAACTGTAAACCCGGTATTCACAGTCCTGCCAAACACGACAGCATTGGGCATTGGCTGCTGCACCGTGTAACAAACGATTGGCGCTGCCGCTCGCCATGTGGTATTGTTGACAACATGGCGTTCACAGGTGAGGAAAAGGCGTACTGTGTTTTAGAATATCACACAACCAGATCGGTGACGGTGTAACACCGAATTTCAGAATGACCCATGTGCCAAGAACTCCATTCGTAAATGGTACGATCAATTTAAGCGAAGAGGGTGCATTTGTAAGGGCAAGTGGAGTGGCTTACCGACAGTGCCTGAGGAGAATGTACACCGCATTCGGGACCGTTGTCGTCCTAAAAAATCAACGCGCAGAGGATGTGCAGAACTGTGGCATGTCCTGTGGAAACGCCTACAAATACGTCCATATCGCCTGCAGAGGTTGCAACATTTGCCAGCAAACGACCACCGTCATCACGAGGCATTCTGTAAGGCGATGTTATAACGATGTGAAGTTGAGAACTTTGCGACCACCATAATTTTCAATGACGAGGCCACCTGCCAAGTCTGTGGAAGAGTGAATCGAAACAATGAGCGAATCTGGGGAACGGAGAACCCCCACACTTACATGGAACACTTGCGGGATTCCCCGAAAGTGAATGTATTCTGTGCCATTTAGGTGAACACAATTTACGGCCATTCTTCTTTGCAGAGAACACTCGGACAGGCTCCATCTACCTTGGCATGTTAACGTAATGGTTGTTACGAAAGTTGGAAAACGATATGGATGACTTCATTCTGCAGCAAGACGGGACACCACCCCATTTCCACTCAGCCATATTCGACCACCTGAACGAACGGTGGATCGGCCGTGCAGGTGCATATGATCAACAGTTGTTGATGTGGTTCACTCCCTGTGACTATTTCTTGTGGGGACACGTAAAGACAAGGTATTTGTATCGCCCTTACCACGAGATCTCAACGAAGTGAAAATTCGCATTTGCACTGCAATTACAACAATAGACGGATCAACGCTACGTCGCATTTGTGAAGATTTTCAGTACCGTTTGGACATTTGTCGTGTTAACAATGGTGGCTATATTAAACATTTATAAGCTAGGCATACCAAAAAAAAAAAAACTTGAACAAGTGCTCTATCCAACTGTATCATTCGTCACATCATAACTGCAATAGCTATTTTACAGGATTTTTTTTTTGAAATCATTCAAATCATTTTTGTTCACCCTGTATATGTATACTAAATTTTACTAATGTTTAAATTTAAATAGTAGTCTTAACTCGCTTTACTCCGAATATTAAAAGAAAAAAATGGCAGAAGTTTATTCTCGAAGCTAGAAAGTCAGCTACCAAAGCAAGTAGCGCCATCTGTTGACAATCATCACATGCCGGTTATTAATAAGGAAGAAAAAAACAATTAAATAAATAAGTTAAAACAATTAAATTAAATAATAAATAACAATTAATAAATGAAGCATTCCCATTATTAACCATTGCAACTCAACCAAAGCAATCAGATGGGAACCGAGCAGATGTTTTAAATAAGAATTTTTTTCTAAAAGAAATAAAATTCACATTACAGGACGACCTTTTTTGGGGAAGTGTATCGTGGGAATGTATGAAGGATAAATGAAATTTATTGTAATGTGAAGGTGTAAATGTATGGTGGGAAGTGGATGATTGAGATTAAAAAAAATACCACTTAAAGCGAGACCATATATTCATAGAAAATCTTGAGAAAATGTTTAACAAACTCATTAACACAAAAAAATCATGACTTCTGTAACCTCATTTGTATCACCTTTATTTCCAGAGAAGTGATTTGGTTAATTTCACAGAGTTTCGGAAGTATATTGGGAATTTATCTAGCCAAGTCACAAAATATGAAGAACTACCAGACTATCTTCAAAAATTGATCGATTTACTGTTCGAATCTTATGATTCTAAAGGTAAGCAAATTTCTTAGTTTAATTAGCCATCAAATAATTCAAAAAATTGTTGTTTTTTTTTCATCTACTTGAACTTATTACTATGAAATACTACGTAGTCAGTATCTATGTAAGATACTTTTCTAAGCCTTAAAGACTTTATAGTCACCAAGATGACACTAAATGCTGCCACAACTACAGTAACTTAATACAAATCAATTTGTAACTTAATACAAATAACAGATACAGTAACAACAGGAAACTTAAACGAGCCCTTTTTACAACCATAATTTTATTTATCAGCGGAGTTAATTACAGAGAAAACAGGAAACTCAAAGAAAGCCAAAGTAACTGTAAACAGTATTATGAATGCTATGAACGAATTGTTCATTGGTGACCCTCTCTATGACTCTTTTCTTACACTGTGTTAATCGTCGTCCAGGGTTGCTGTTTTCTTTGTTTTGAAGTTCTACAAGAAGATCTGGCAATCCAACCATTGTTCAATTTGTTTCGTACGTCTCTTGATAGACTTTAGATAATAGTAGTCACCTTAAAGTGAGTTATTGTTTTCATTACCGTGTACAAAAGTCCTACCTAGATTTCAAAGGCTTTTATACCAGAGATTTCAATTATAAGCAATATTTTCTTTTAACAGAACCTAATATATACATCAACCAAGAAATTACAATCCTTTATTAATAACGTAGTCTCATTTTTTTGGCCAATGCATGAACTTTAATGATTATTAAATGTGGTTTGCCATTCACGGTGCATCTTTATTGATCTTTTACATTTCAAAGATGTGGACAAAAGTTATATAATCAGTTCGAGATGTGTATAGCTCTTGCCACGGTTTACGGCATTCTGAACATCGTGAAGTGGTTCAAGATTCCTAGGTGTTACCACGACCCTGAATCAAATCCATAAGAGTACACCTGTAATAACGTTGAAACGGTGATCAGTGTTTAAATCTTCTACTGTTCAATTGTTAACTTTCTGACGGAAACAATCCTGAATATGTTATACAGCATGTATGCTAATTAGTCCAAGCAAAGCCACATACTGGCTTTTAAGACCACAATACAAACTGTCAGGAAGGTGATAATTATTTTCAAACATTATTGTGATCATTATTTTATTCGTAGAGTTCTCACTTTAAATACAGTTATTCTGTAACCCTGAAACTTGAATTTAGAACCAGTTACAACCAAGTTAAATTTAGTGAAAATGAAAAGCATTGCATCTTTTATGGGCTGATATTTCATATTTAGAAGATTTCCTTAAAAAACAAATTTAGTCCGACCACGATAACTTGACAACTGGAAAAATTCCAGAGCCCCATGACGTCAGCACTAGCCTCTCTCAAGAGGTTCCGAAGAATGTTACGTTACTGCTATAAAACAAAAACAAACAAAAAATAGTTTTAATGATGTTTAAAAGAAATGCTGTACTATTAGTTATTGGTTATCTGCTTTCAATATTAGATTTAACCGTTGTATTTAAGTTTTATGTATTTTTTTTAAATATTGCTGGCGTAAAAAAAATGCTAAGTGGTAGAATTTTATTTTTTTATTTCAGCATTGCATTGTTAAACGCTTCTGGGTAGGGGGATTCGAATACGGTAGCGGCACAGTCTCGGTTAATGTTTGCCACACTCTCCGGCTACACCACCTGGCTCTTTGGGGTTGAGGGCAATGATCACTGGCTATGGTGGGTTGTTTCTCCACAACCCGTCAAGGGTGGCTTGCACTTCACGGGGTATTCGGCGTCTGCCTGTTTTGTTGTGGAGACTTCTCTTTCAGGCTCGTTGACTTTGAGTCCGAATGTTGACAACTGCGGTCCCTTTTCTGGCTACGACATCTGGTCAAGTCCGGGAACCTGTTCACTTCTCCTGGCAAGGTTGGCTTCTTACATAGTGAGAACTCTCTTTTTTTTCTCCTGGCAAGGTGGGCTTTTTATACGGCAAGAACTCTCTATTTTCCAGTCTGGTGGATGCTGCCGCTGTGGCTATCAGCCACAATCTGACTGCCTCTGCCTGTCAGGAGCTAGTGTTTTTGCAGAGGGAAGTCCAGTGGACATCTCCCACTTCTTCTCCGGGTGGAGCAATTTCACAATGCAACAATATTATATATTAAAAGCTAGAATAGAAAGTGAATAGTCTTAATTTCAAATGTATGTTTAAAATAATGAGAGAAATAAAATTTAAAAAATCAGTCTAAATTAGATGATTGTTTGGGAGACATTTGATGCGTAGACTTCAATGTTTATACAAAATGCGATTAGATATTCAAAAATTTATAATTTTTCTTTTGGAGACCGCCTTATATATATTTGGTACCAGTCTGAACATATTCAGTACCTATGACATTTCCATGACTGGCAATGGAAATATGTACAAATTAAAATGGTACATAGAGCAACTTTTCTTAAAGTTTTTCGATGTCTAATTTACTTCTGCAATGTAGTTGCAGAACAGTGACCAATATCTGAGCAATTTATTTTTTTAAAGGTGACAACGGTATAGATGAAGATGAATACAGATTATATTTATGTGCCAGGAATATGGATATGAAGAGGGCCAGCGAATGCTTCAAATTCATGACTGGTGTAAGTATTTTTTATTAAATCATTATTTCTGAAGACCTATCGGAATGACAATTAAATGCACGTTGTATCCTGTATGTTTAGAACAGCATTATTGAGAATTTATATTTTCATGATGGAATAGTTAAAAGCAGCAACCAAACATTACGTACATAAAGACAAGAAAAGTTTTCAGAATACTACTATAAATTGAAATAGAATTTCATTCCGGACTCAAGAGGAATCCAGTCCAATCTCAGGTAGGCGATTTCCAAGTTGAATTCTCCTCTAGACAGATCCTAGGGTACACCCAGCCTTCTGTGAACAGGGTTCTTTCCTAAGGTAAAAAAAATGTCATTCCAACCCAAGTTTATAGAAGGTATGTATTATAATCTCTGAAAAAACAATGTGCTTTTAAAATAAAAAGGCTTTTTTTTTTAAATAGAAATTTCCCTTAAAAATATACAAATCTGACTCCTTTATTACAGGATCCTAAAGCTAAAATGAAGAAGCCAATGTTCCGACAGATGATGTGTAATTTTTTGACGTCGACTGACAGCAATAGCAAAGGAAAATATATCTGTGGTCCTTATGATTCAGCTAAGAGGGAGACACTGGCAAAGTATATACAAACTGCACTTGCTTGCTAAAAGAAACTTCCCTGTAATTGTGATATATTTTTTAGACACAATATAAATTTACCCTACTTCAAAAGATATTCACTTGGCTTATGATTTCACTTAGGACAATATGTTCATCCCTGTGTAAGATTGAAATTAGTGTAATTCACAACAGACATTAGTGATAGAATTGAATAAATATTAATTTTAATGAAATAAAGTTAAAATATTATTTGCTTTGGAATTAAAAAATTCAAACATTTTTCAGCTAAGAATTTTATTTACTGTATTATTACCATTCAATAAGAAATGCTAAGAAAAATTAAAGAATTTTTTTGCTCCTAAAGTTATTCTGCTCAATCTCAACAGAAATTACACAAAAATTAAATAAACAATAACTTTAAATATAATTAAAATTTGAATTTTTCTTCCTCTGAAGTCATTCCTTTACCAGTTGTCTCCATTCCAGTCACTAGCAGTTCTCCGTAGCTCACCAATTCGACAATCTAGGAAAGTTAATCTGTACCAAGTGTTCTTTGGCCTGCCTCTTTTTTGACATTCTTGGGGATGTAATTGAACTCACAAAAGTAAATTTTCTTGTTTGGAAGATGGTAAGTATATTAAACCAATCAATTTATCTTCGTCCGGTGTTTTCTCCTAGTACACTTGCAAAAAACTTGAAAATTTTGGAATGAGATAGTTAGCCTACCGCACCTCGACTGATGGTAACTAAACCTCAGATTGTTAGCTACATGAAAAAGTTTGACATTTCCTTCCCAAGTGATGTTGACGGTTATACCTTTCTACTCAAAGTGTCAGAGCCTCTTCTGTGATAACATGACTCACCAACATGAAGGCAAGGTCGATATTTGATGAGAATAGGCTGTAAGTTATATGCCCTTAATCCATTAGTACCCACAATTTTTGCTAATTTTGAAATTTATACATTGGAGAAGGGAATCATTTGCTGATAAAAATTTGTTAGACCTTATCAAGTTTAGGCTTAATTTTAAATCAATGCTTACTGGAATGCTGACTTGTTTTATCCCGATAGGAGAAAATATTGTATAAATATCCATGACACAGTTATCGAACTCTTTAATTTAATAAACCAATTCTTAACCCATTAAAGACAAATATATCGAGTCTCTTTCTGTGCGAGACAAAAAAAACGAGTAAAAATTTTTTTTTTTTCAAATTGTTCAAAGGTAGCTTATATATCACACACGTCCTCTCCTTTCCAGTTTGTTGTGTTAATAAGCCATGGCTGTCCTTAATCCTTCAAGTCGGTAAGACATACACACATACATTTCCATGTGTCTATTTCACAACCAGTTTGACATACAGGGGTACACTCTTTGCAGGTGTAGATACTGGTGGCCTCCTGCTGTTAATTTTCTACTCAATTCTGTAAGTTTTCCAATGATCGAGACAATGAAAATAAGCTTACATTTCAGTGGTGGAATTTATATTCCTGTACTGTAGTTTAGCCAGCAAAAATTTTTCTTTTAGCTTCTTTCTTCTCTCAAGGGAAAAAAGTACCAATGGGAAGACACATGCAAGAAAGAAACTCGCACGCCTGAAGAGTTGGATTAACTCATAATGGATTTCATCGTGCACTCAAATTTTCTTTTTATAAGTTAGGATTTAGGGAAAAACAAACGCAATTATCACTTAATGAAGAGTGACATTTTTACAAACTTTTAATTTGCCTTTGACAAGTCTTTTATAAGTCACGAAATCAGATCTATTTTCTTTGGCAACAGAGCATAGGGCTGCAATTTTCTGTAGATAAAAGACAAAAACAATAATTTAACTTTCATATGATAACAGGCTATGAAATGAAGGTTTTTTTGGTGGGGGGTCGATGGTGATTACAATAAGATATTCTACTGTAACTATTTTCAAAGCACTTTTTCAGTAGTTGGCTGTTAACAGCATCACAGTAAAACTTATTAGTTCACAATACAAATCCACAGAAACACTAGGCTGTCTCAAACTTGAAATTAAAAATTAAAGTATTTGAATCATAAGTCATATACTGCTATTTAATGTATTGATTCTATTTTTTCCCTTTCTGATGTAACAGAAAGATCTTAAAAAGGATAAATACTTATTTTCTCCATGCTGTATAAAAATAAAAATCTTAACATCCTAGATCTTCTATTATTAAGTTAATAAAAGGAAACACCAATCATTAACTCTTCAAATAAACATCTTTCACTCTTCAATATTTCAATTCTCTGAACGAGAATTTTCTTCAGGAAATTTACAAATAAATTTATTTGAAGAGTTAAGGATTGCTGTTTCCTATTATTAACAAAAATCTTATTACAATTTCTATAAAGGGATCTCTTCGTACTGAGGAAAGATATCAAAGCTCGAGATCTATTAACTGCTCTCAAGGCATTCCTTAATAAGGTTGAAAATTACAAAAAAAAAAAAAAAAAAAAATTCTTCCTTTGTACGTTTTGGTATTTTAAAAATTTTAAAAATTATCTCTTAAGTCAACCGATTTCTCTGAATCTATATATCTTAACCCTGAAGACAACTAAATACCATTGTAATCTTAATTAAAAATGGGTAAATAAATCTAATTCAGTAAATTTAAGATAATCAGTGACGGTATCTACCTTGATGAACCAATTTGTATCATAAATAACTGAAACTTTCAATTTATAAAAAACAAACTTTAAGAGAAAGGTGCTCTCAGAAATTTAGAAAATGTAATCTTGCTTCAAAGCAAAAATGACTCCATTTCAAAATATATCCCTTTAAAGCTTGTGACTCAAACAGTATGCTCACTTTTGGTGAAGGAACTGAAATGAGTAGGAGACAAAAATGTTAACTTTGGTTTTCTTACTAAAAGAAGTCACCACACCTGAACAACTTCTAAGTGTTGAAATAATTTTTGGTAGCAATTTTTTTTGAATTTCTTTTTCGTTTGATGCCAAGTCAATATTTTGATCTGCATGAGCAACCCTTCCTCATTGTACTGTTATAATCTACAACTACTAATTGTTTCATGTTACTACTTTTAATCTCATTTTTGACAGCATCTACTGTCTTAAGTCTTTCCAACTTAAAATTAAGATATTTGCAACACTGGAAAACAGCAACTTCTTTCATGTAATAAGGACATTTTCTTACCAAATCTTTCTCTCTTACAAGGGAAGTGTATGACCTCGAATGCTGAGAACTTCACGAAAATGTGCTTAGAATATAAATCGCTCAAGCTAAAAACAGTGGTACGAACCATTCCCATGCAAAACTGCACGTCTTACCACGAGACACATTTGAATGATCACCTATTGAAGGTCCAAGCATGGAATTTTGGTAGCGCTAAGAAACAAAATATCGATATAATAGGACCAAAAACCACATATTTCAATGTCGTGACTATATTGCTATATTTCCCTTTGCTTAAAATAATTACGCTATCTGAACAACAAACTTTTTCTACTGACCTGATAGCGTTGCACAGCTATTCAATCTTCAAAGCGCAGGTGTGGGATTTCAATGAAGTGATCAAAGCTAAGAGGAACGGAACAATATGCACATCTGATTAAAGCCACTTTTGTCACATTCAATATCACTTCCGCATTCAAGCAGCCCAATTAGCCACACTAATTACATTCTTAAACATTGATATTGGTATGCCAATATCATAACCTGCCTTTTGCCAAGCATATTGTAACAAAGGCTTGTATTTACTTTGGTGCAGAAAGTCGATTATATAGCACACAGTGAAGTCTGATGATGAAATTTGCTTGTGGTTTTTCACATTGTAGTCTTACAAAATCAACGATCCTTTTCATGTAGACCTTATATTGCCTAAAGAAGTACACATCAAGAGGTTGGCAATATCTTGAGATTAAGTACTTGTTAGTGCAGGTATAACATACCATCGTCAGATGGCGCTAGCAGTCAACAGCCCAGTCTTGCATGGGAATGACTCGTACCTCTGTTTTTGAAATGAACGATTTACATTCTAAGCTCATTTTCGTGCGATTCTCAGTCTTCGAGGTCACGCACATCCCTTGTTAATAGAAATAAACTAGCTCCATGGTCGTTGTCCTTTGAATAACAAGAACTTGTAATAACTTATTTCTTTGTATTTTTTTTAACAAATACACCTATTTAGATCAGATTCTATACAACTTTTGGCTGAAGATACTTATCATTAAAAATAAAATAAAATTCATTATATTAGCAATAATTTGAATCATGTTGGAAAGGCTAGCAAATGAATTATTTTTTTTTTTTTTTTAGGAGGAGCAATTGGTTGGATTTAGATGTTCACTTATGAGCAATACTTAAGTCTGGTGCAGTTGATCTTGACAAATGTCATTAGAATCACTTTCATATTCCTTAGAACATGTCATGCTAATTTGTATTACTGATGCAGACTAACTTTCCATTTTGGAACTAAATGAATTCAGTTTCTAAAAAACTGTTACCTTGCATATGATAGTATAGAAGAAATAAGCTATATAGAAATTAGGCTATGAAACAAGATTTTATTTTCAACAATTTATTTTCCAATATCTTACAAATGGTGATTTCAAATCCTAGATGGGTAAAGCATCTGAAAAAGAAAAAAAAAAAAGAAACAAAAATTACTAATAATATCAAATGTAAGTGAAGATTAATATATATATATACAACAACATAGTTAGCTAACAATTAACAGTGTTCCCTCTGCCTAGTCCCATCACCTTAACTAATTGTTCATTTCCTTTTGTTTTCCTCCATTTCAATACTAGATCAAACAAGTGTTAACAGCTGTTTATAGTTATTATACAAGAGTTCAAATATTTCTCCTTTAAAAACACATCTAATAAATCAAAAACTACCCATTTCTAATTCAGATATAATCAGTTAGATGGCTGGATTAAAATTGTGGTGCAAAAGCATCGCTGGCTAAATTGCACCAAGAAGGTTTTACAATAAAACCATACCTACTATAAATCAGAACATTAACAACATCAAAACAATAAAAATGATCAATATATATAAAAGATAGCTAATTTGTACAACTAAAAACAAAATCCAAAGGATTCAGTCATTAGAAAAAAAATAAAAAAATAAATAAAAGTTGGTATAAAATACTACTAAGCGCTCGGTACATGCACTACATTTAAAATAATGTAAGAGATCTAAAACTGACAAAAGGTGGAAATTCAGGGTATGAGCCGCACAAAGACTTCAAGCACTTTCAGAATCACTGTAGATAATTTTCTATAGACTGCAAATTATACGTCTTTTGAAAAATCCCCAGTATATAAAAAAGAAGAAGAAGGTTGGGTAGGGGTGGTGTGGGTATAAGTCATAAAACTGGCAAACAGTTCTGCAGTAATGATGGAAACTTCACAAGGAAGACAAATGACATTACATAAGTTCAGTGTACGACTACAAAATTCCTTTAGATCCATCTGTATAAACAGTAGTAAAATATTCAATATCAGAGGTACAGACAGAAAATATAAGCTTTAATGGTATTTACAAAGTGAAAAATCAATATTTGGTTCTTGTATATTCCCAGCATGTAGATGGTGAATTGGATAATGCTGCGTATCTATTAAGTTCTTCACATGAAAACCAAATGATAGTATGGCAGAGGGATTATTGGATTATTAGTCAGCCTTGTCTGGAGAACATACACATTAATTAGGAGGATTACTTTGGGATTGCTGAAGTGTGTGCAAAATAATGAGATAAAAAAATGCTGATGAAGATTTAGTAAAGGTTCAAGTGCATATAAAGCTTTTAACAGGTGCAAAAGCAAGACATAACTGAAGGACCTCATCAAGGATCAAGCTTACAAAGCAAGCAGACAGCCATAAACTAATTATGAATGAATCAGAGGTTATCCTAAATAGTATAACAAAGAACTTCAGGACATTTTTTAAACGCAGGAACAAAAGAATTGCATCTTACCTAGATGCAATTCTTTTGTTCCTGCCTTAAAAAATATCTTATGAGGAAATAAAAATACAATATTAGCATTGCCCTATTCTTTTACTTAATTTTAAAATTACATGCTGTAATTATTTGAGAATTTAATACAATTTAAATAAAAGGAGTTTTCAAATGTTTGTCCTAATAAATGATTTCAGTTTTCATTGAAGATGGCTACAAACTATCATGGATGAGAATCAAAAATAACACAATATTTAAGTCTTAACAATAACAAAGGACATGTCTGCCCAGACAGGATTCACAGGTTAAATGTCAGTCAACCTGTGAGTTTTAATGGGTTATTTAATATTTCCCTCATTTAGGAGCAAATTAGACAACATGCCTTATTTGCAGGATTTAAGGGACATAGTAATATCTACCAATATGAAAAATTTTAAAAATATTTTATTTAAATAAATTGGTCTATCTTTCTTAGTAGCATCCCATTTAATATTATTTTAATAAAACTTATTTAAAATAAAATTAATTTACCAGAACCTCATTCAGAAGTTCATCTTAGTTGCAAAACATTTTAGGAGCAGTTGCAGCAAATGCTGAGAATTATTGGGTAAACACACAAAACATGGATATGGAAATCAAGTATTTTGACTAAAAAAAAAAAGGAGTAACAGTGAACAATTTGTAAGTGCATTTTTGCAAAAAAGAGGTAGAATGTTACAATTACATAAAGTCAGTTATTTAATATTATGTAAGAATGCAGACAATACTTTTCAAATTTCATGGGAAATAAGTGGAATATAAAGAAAAATTACTGCAGAATTGCTAACACTGCAATGGAGGATTAAAAATAAAACTTGAATAAGAAGTTCCTTCCAATTGTATTCCCCTAAGGTAGTCTTCTCAATTTTTCAGAGATAATGACTCATTCATTCAAAAATGAATTCACCATTTTCACAAATGCTTGTCTTATGATCTATATTCAGAAACAAATCAATTAAAGATAGAATAGCTATTTAAGCATTAATGCCACTAGCAGCCTTCCCCCCCCCCCCATTTTCTTTCCTATATATGGAAATTGTGGGCCTGGTAGCCGAGTGGGTAAGGGCGCTTGGCTGCGGGTTGGAGGTGACGGGATCGATTCCCGATCTCGGCAGAGGACGGGAATTTTTCCACGCTCCTTTCTCATCCAAAACGGGCCCTAGGGACTACCCAGCCCTGTGTAGAATGGGTACCGGGTTTCTTTCCTGGGAGTTAAAGGCAGACAGGCATCAGACTGATCTCCCGACCTCAAAACTAGTCCCGTTAGGTCATGCAATGTCGGGAGCCTTACTTCCCGCTACCCCCAAGGCCTGTTTAGGCCTATAGTGGGATACTTTAACTTTTTATGTATGGAAATTATCTTCATTTCCATTTTCCTTCTGACAGTAGGAATATATTATGCTTTACTTGGATATTTCTGTTTCTCGAGTCTTAAATTAAGTTTGAATCAATTTAAGAAGGTTGGAAAGTTATTAATGAGGTATTCTACATTCAAACACATTAATCCATCTTTGAAATGCGTTAATTGTGCTCAAATAGTTTATTGCTCCGTATCTAGTTATTTAGGATTTTTCATAATACAGATAAGACAAACTATTTTAAAAATATAAGACTACTTACAACTCGTATTCTCCTACCCATGGCCTTGGCGGGCAAATTGGACTTGAACTTTGCTCTTACAACTCCACTGTTACCATGAGGTCTCGTGACCTTGCCCCAGATTACACGAAGTTTGTTGGGTTTTTCACGTAGTGGCACTCGTGTCTTGCTACATTCAAAAATTGAGCAAATGTTATTGAAGTTAACAAAGTTTAACATAGGCATTAAACAAAGAGGTATAAATATGAGTAAGAAATGTTAAAGTGTTTGCCCAGACAGGATTCACAGATTTAAAACACAATACTGTGAGTTTTAATGGGTTGTTGTTTAATATTCCCCTTGTTCGGAACAAAATAGACTGAACATGCCTATTTGCTGCGTTTAAGGGGTCAAGCGGGTTTGTTCCCCTCCCCCCACTTCATTTTTAATAATTATAAAATTGTATGTATGCTTCTATGCAAGCGTTTATGAACAGCCCTTATTTAATTCCTTCAGTGCCATGTCCCAAAATTTTCTGTGTACATGCTTCTTTATCAAGTTGTAACCGACTGGATATTTTTTCAGGCAAATTTTATATATTACCACCAAAGGGCAACATCTTTGAATGCCATTTTGTTTTTGTTTTATCTAGACTCAGAAAAGAGACAGTAACTGTTTTTGTCATATTTTTATAATGAAGTTGCTTATGATTAGCTTCTCCTTCAACCAAAATGGTGGCATCAAAAAGTAAAAAGTGTTTGGATCATACGTGTGTGAAGACATTAGTACCTTATTCCATTCAAAGTCACTTCTTTCATTGGAATTATATTTATCGGAAGTATATTTACAAGCTGAATGTACACTACTGGAGTGTTTTTTAAAAAAAGAAAGACACACAAGGAGAAAATTTTAAAAACTTTAGTGTGATAGGCTACATTGCAACTTTATTATATATTCCTGGATTTTGATTTCCTAATAAAACTTATTTTTAACTTCATAGTAAGTAAAACTTAAATACTAAAAACACCCTCACTTAAGTCACTACTGCCGTCAAAAAAAAATTAAAATAAAAAAAATACCCGGCACTGAAGGGGTTAATATTAAAATTGCTCTTAGTTTATACTAAATCCAATAAAATGGTTGAAACTAAATACAGAAATCTGATTACTGTTCACCAGTCTAAATTTATTTGCAAAATTAAGTCCACTCTTTATACCAAAATATCTATATTTTGATATTAAAGTGTTCAATAAGAACAGGAAAACAGATCATGCAAATAATGGCTAAATCTGCAGTATTTCAAGTTATTTTATGAATTATTGGAGGGTTTCTTATAATTTACACGATCTCCTTTAATCCAATTCACCAATAATAACTTTTTGATTGCACAGCAATTCTCCAATAATTGTTTTCAAACCATCAAATTCTTCTTGGTGAGACACTAAGTGATCTTCAGTTTCACATCTTATGACAACGCTGCCTGATATCTTAACTAAATTATTAACTACTTCAACAGAAGTGTTTAAAATTATAAATTTGTTTTAAGCAAAGCATAATTCAAATTCAAAGATATTAAATTTGATCTTTTATGTGTAGTCTCTGCTTAGAAGATACATGTTCTATCTCCACACTAGACTAACACTCAAAAAAAAAATTAAAAAAATAAATAAATAAATAAATCTTAGGCCATGAAAAATAAAATTTAATTGCTACTAGTTCTCTAATTAAAAATTAAATTTTAATTTATTGCAATAGAAGAAACATTACTGTTTTATTATTGGTACAGATTGCTTTGAGAGATTACAATTACTTCATTTTTTGACCAGTTAGTTGCTCTTATAATGAAAATTTATTCATAACCGTCGCTCATAATCTATCCATAGATTTGATTTGTCAAACACTACTTTAGACAATTATAAATGGCAAATAGAATGTACAGTTGTGCGAGTTACAGAACTACTACTAATTGGCATATGGCTTCTTTAATTGCTCTGTAAATATTACCTGCTTCAAATGTACGTGTGTGTGTGTGTGTGTATATATATATATATATATATATACACATACACACACTCACACATATATATAATAGTAATAAATAAGACTAGCTTGCTTGTTTGTTTTCTTTCTTATATATAATCATTTGAAAGTACAATTTCTAAAATTCAGATATTAAAAGCAAGCATTACTAGCATTTTTACTTGTTGGTGAAATTGAGTAAAGATGCCTAACAGAAGAGTTTTGCTGCAATAATAATTCAAACATAATCTGTTCTTAAATTTGTCCATTTTGTACAATATTATTTATATGACTATAGATAAATAACAATAAATATTTAAATTTGCACAATAATAATCTCTACTCAGTCAAAATGGAGTGACTTTCTTTAAGCAAATATTAGTTCTTTGCAAAAAAATTATGCAATAAAATTTGTTATAGATAATAGATTTTACTGTTAAGTATTAGTTTATAAACATTATTAAAGAATTAGTTTTAAAAGATAATTATACCTACTTTTTGCCTTTGTAAACATATGCACATCGTTTTCCAATGTAGAAGTGTGTTTCCTTTTTAGTGATGACGCCTTCAATTTTTAATAGCGCCGTGTTTTCATGTTGATTTCTCAGGCCCCTTTTATAGCCAACAAATATACCTTTACAATATAATCTAAAAAGAAAAAAATACAGCAAAGACTTATTCATCAGAGTTTATTAACTGATGTGGAAACAAACCATCCTATAAATTACAGTGAACACTAATTGTTAATATTTTTTATGCAATTTATAACTAGCATACACAACAAAAAAATGTATTTTAAACTAAACAGAGAAAGTTTAACTTAGATGAGAAGTGGTTATATTTGATTCATTAAAGAAGAACTCAGAGGAGAAATGAGATAGGCCTTAACCCTTTGCAGTCGTAGACAAATTCAAAAATGTCCACAACCAGGACATCATGTTTTAAGGGTGTTGTGGGGAGCAAAATGACAAACAGCTTTTTTTCAAAACTAAGGATTGTTTTTAAAGATTTAATGTTAAAATATATAAAATTACAATAGAATTCAAATATATAATAGTTAAACTACAAGAAAAATTAATAATTTTTGAATTTCATCATAGTGTGATATCTTTCAAAGCATTCTCCCGGGTGCATTGAAGGAAGAGCTTTGCAGGTTTTTACAATAGTAATAGGCTTCTTTCCTTCCTCCTTTTACTTTTCTGTTACTGCACACTTACGCAGTCTTTGTGCTTTTTATTTTCAAAATGATAAATGAAGGATTTTAAGATGAGACTATGTTTCTAGAAATTTTAGTAAATCATTGTAAGTAGCCACTGTCAGCAGTGGTAACAAAAATTATATGCAAATAGTTCAAAGTTATATTTACATAGTTTCTTAACAATATATGAAAAAGAATAACCACTCAGCGATATACACATAATGAAAAACTCTTTATATTTATTCCTCCTATTCATAACTAAAAAAAGTGATATTCCGCAGGCATCATATTGTTCTGCTTCTTCAAAGCTAAATTACATCAAACTGAACAAGATTTCAATAAACAATTCATTAATAATAACCTATAAGCAATGTACGGCTGGTATATTATATAACAAAGAACTCACATCACAAATATATGTAGTTAAGATTCAAGTGAAAACTACCCCAGACATCTTTTAATATTTAAAAAGTAATAATTGATTGCCCAAACAGGATTCACAGAATTATATAATCAATACTGTGGGTTTTAATGGGTAATAATTTTTCTATATCCCTTTTTCAGGGCAAACTAGACAATATGTGTCCATCTGCGGGAGTAAGGGAATTTAATGTAGAAAGATTAAAAAAAATTAAAATAATAAACTCTGTAACTTATCAATACGGAAAGGTTTTTTTATATTATTAATTTGTGTTCAGATATGTAATTTTATATGCGAATGTGTAAATTTTAAAAATCAAAACAATTATTAATTGCAAGAGTTTTTTTTTTTTTTTAAACCTAAAGCAAATTCCTATTCAATTTAACAAAAATTGGAAGTTTCAAAAACATTATCTTTGAAAGAAGCTTTCGGAAAATTAGAATTTTCTAATTAATATACAGTCGAACCTCTATTTAACAAAGTCGCTAAATCCCGAAAAAAAGTTCGCTATATGGAAAATTTGTTAAATAGAGATTAACCTTTTAAAATTACTTTAAACTACATAAAACAGATTTAAAATACATAAACAATAGATATTATTAAAAAAAAGTAATAATTTTTATGACGTAAAGCATACATTACCACATGCGTAGTTAAATTTTACTAATAAAGTCTGTTAATTTTGTCTGAGGTTTTTTTTTTTTGAATAAGTGTTTTTGCTCAAAGTACGTCTCGCATCTTTGCAATGCACCAAAAACCCCTTCAGTATTTTCTTCAAATTCTAATCAGCGTCGGATTGTTTCAATTGATTTTAGCGTTTGATCATACGAAGTTTTTTTTTTTTATTTCTGCATCAAGATCATTTCCATTTTCATCATCTTCATCGCAATTCATAGTTGTATTGTTTTTATTTTTCCCACTGTCCAAAATATCCGATTTAGTTAGGGTTTCTGAGGTCTCAACTTCAAAATCAAGTGAAAGATAATCATCAATCAGCACATCATCGTTATTTTTTTCTTTTTCCCTCAGCTGTATCCACATTTCTTTCATTTCCTCTAAGGGAATATTAATAATAATATTTCAAGGAGAAAAAAAGAAATAGATACCACGAAAAAGTTCGTTAAATAGAAAATGAACTTCGCTATTTGGAGGTTATTTTACGAAGAAATTAGCAAAATGTTCTTGGTTCCAAAGAAAAATTCGCAAAATAGAGGTTCGCTAAATAGAGGTCCGACTGTAATAAACTTCTAAAGTACATACAATTCTTAAAAGTAATATATATCCATTCATTTAAAAAAAAAAAATGAAAATCTGAAGTTAATTTAAGTATTACCAATTTTTCTGCAGACCATCAAAAATTTTGCACAGACCACCGATTGGCGACTGTTGTTTTAAAAGTATTGGCCTTTGCCAATATTTTACCTTAAATTGTAATCTTTTCTGTATGATAAAAAATATTCCTTATAAGCCTACCTGCCAGGGCGCTTGGGTTCCCTAACCCTTGGAACAACTGGTTTGTCCTTTTTTTCCTTCTCTTTAGTTTCCTTTGTTTTTGCCTTTTTTGGCTTTACGTCAGGCGAAGCTTCAGCCATATTGCTATAATATAAAATAAATACACTATTAAGCCATCCTCTTTACATGATTGTTTAATATTTAATGGATAAAACATTGATGAGTCATAATTTACTATTTGTTTTTATTCTTAATTCCGCATAGTTATTCAATACACCGAAGCAACTACACATTTCAATTTCTTTCCATTTTGAAATCATTGCATATGGAGCTACTCCATAGGAACAAGGGTTGTGATGTCATCCAAGTTTATTTGAACCAAGATTCACCAATTTAAACTCAAATTATAAATGGAATTTGTTAATCTTTCTTTTGTAAGTTCACTATCTCTCTTGTATCTTTTTAATAACACTGCAATTCAGTTATAATTATGTAGTGATTGCCAACGAGAGTTTGCAACATTTGCCAAAATTGAATAGGCATTAAAAGAAATCTAACTTCGTGCAGAATTTGCATAAATGAAGAATATCGGATATTAAGTAGCTTCTAAAGTCTAATGAAATTAAATTGACTACAACTAAAACAAAAAAATTAAAAGCAAATACAATTCTAAACTTTCTCAAAGTTCTTGTAGCACTGAATTTCTCTTAATCTAGTAATCACTTCATCTGATAAAAGTGGAAACAACAATATCGTTCGTTCCCATTATGACTTCCAAAAAGAAAAACAAGGATTTCCAACTGATAAATTATATTACATGGTTCAAACATTCAATTTCGCAAAAATTGACGACACAAATCATCACTTAGAACAATCCTCACTATTAGGAACTCGTGTTGTTTTTTTTCTTTTTTAATAATTAAGAAAGGAGAGGAATCACAGTCAAATGTTTAAATGATAAGGCATTTACGTCTAATAATCTGGATTTTCAATTAAGTTAAATATTTTCACTAGAGTATTTACACATTCCAATTCAAGTTAATTACACGACTGCGTTAGTTAATACATTTTATTAGTTCAATCAATGATCTCTCCTAACAATTTTTCAGAAATTAAAAATAATCAAATTAAAGGAAAGTTGGAGTGGATACGAAAAAATATGCAATTTCACAAATCGCTTGTCATTTCATATTCGATCGGTAAATGTAGTTTAGAAACATGGAATTTAAGTTCAGAAACGTTTTCAGTTAGAAATCGGCAAATAACGCCTTAAAAGAAAATGTAAATGTGATCGATAAGTTTTTACTGTTTACTTAAAGATCGAATATTATCGTAAAATTACAGAATACTATTAAATGAACCAGTGATCAGTTAAAAATAATTACTGACATTGGGTAGCATTTACAACATGGCCACGTTTGCCAAGGCTGTAACAAGTAAAACTGAAGTCACTGCTAACTTTCAGTGAAAATCAACTGCAATAAATGAATCAGCACTGAAAAAAAGCATAAAGCAAAGTTAACAATATATTAAAATAATACATTAGTAATAATAGGATTCTTCAAAAACAATACAATTACAATAAAGTAATGTCTTGATCTAGTCGGCAGCATACTTGTTTTATAATCTTCAATATATCAAATTAATCCTTAAGATTAAACAACTTGTAATGAATAATTTTTAACTATAATACATTCAGGATAAAGTCCCAAGCATATTTCAATATCAATATTAATCGTTACATAGATCTTTCGGTTTTCTCATAAAAACAATATGCAACAGACCTGTGCTGTTTCCAATATGGAGGAAGAAAGGACGACCGCAAAGGATATTGGGAGGAAATAACCGTTGCCGTAGCAACGACTATCAACTTCCGGTGAATTGAATTCTCTTCCGAAACTTAAAATCTGAGCTGTGGATGTAGTGTATTAACAACATATTTGTGTTGAATTTCAAAATTAACAAATGGCATTCTGGTAATTCAAAGGGTTTGTAAAAATTAAATCAAAAGAAATAAAATGCAAACCGAATGGGAATTCGATTTCGTGCATTACCTGTCGAATGCCGAGGCGATTTGTGTTTCGTTTGCCTTTCAAGACTGTCTGGACAAACTGAATATCATTGGACGAATTATGCCAGTTCCGATGGTTACTAGCCACAGAACACAACCAGCCACGCCTCAAAGCAAAGACTACGAAGAACCTCCACAGCCTGAAATTAAACTGAAAGGAGTGAAGTCTCAACACGAGTTGTTTCCCAAGGATTTAATTAACTCCATTAATCCTATCATTACTTTTGAAGAAGATTATTATAAGCTTCAAAGGGACAGGTAGATGAGATCTCAATTGTTGGAAAGTTTCAAAATCATTTAGACACTGTAAAAAGAGGAACATTAATCCTTCTGATGTTATCTTAATAATGCACGTATCCTAAACCAAAGAGTGAATCCTATGGCTTGAACACAATCATCTGCAAAGAAAAATTAAGCAATAATTATTTATTAAATCATGTCCTAATGTTTTTAATAGAATTAAGGGCATAAAAATCAGAGAGGAAACTTTTAAAAGATATTCAGAAGCTACTTCAAAGTTTAAGGAAATTTCCTGAATTCTTAAAAAAATTAAGAATCACAATCAATATGAAAAGAATTCATCTTATTAATTTTATTTTTTTGTTTGTCATTTCTAAAGCAGTTATTAAGTAGAATTGCGTTTAATGCATGATAGTTATTATATCATTGTAAATTTCAATTAAAAAAATGTAAAATTATTCTAAAACCAGGTACCCATTCACAAGGTCTCAAGAAGTCTATTTTTTGAATAAAGGAAATGGAGGGAAAAAAAAAACATTACACAGGGTGATTAAAAATGGTTTGAACGATTGCAAACATTTCCTGTAACATCACTGTTGCAGGTATGATGCAACAAATGGTACAGTTGGATAGAGCACATGTTAAAGTTTGTTTTGTATATATCGGAACTGTAAAATATGACCTATATTAGATTGTCGGCAAATGGAAACCCGAATTACGCAGTCCTAGCTAACACAACAGCAGTGGGTCATTGGCTGTTGCGCCGAATAACAAGCGATTGCCTCTGCCGCTCGCCAGGTGGTGTTGTTGACAAAATGGTGTTCACAGGTGAGGAAATGGCGTACTGTGTTCTCGAATATCATGCAACCAGGTCGGTGACGTTGGTGCAGTGTGGTTTTTGCACCAAATTTCAGAATGACCCACCTGCCAAGAATTCCATTCGTAACTAAAGTCGTCGCGGCGAATGTTGAAACCGGAAACACATTATCATTGACTAATTTCTCCAGTATCAATGCCATGAGCTCCGCAGGAAATATCAATCTCAATTATCAAAAATAGGAAATATCGAAAATCTCACATCTTCTTGAAATCGAAGAGCAACGTTAAGAATAATTTCCCTAGCTTGACTGTTGAGAACTTTTCCTCGTTGAAATGTTGAATGTGAAGCAGCGACTGCCATTTTCTCTTCTATTTGAATGTACGCGACTGGCCAGGAAAGGAAAATCTATAATGTGTGTTGCATTATTGCATGGGAGTTTCAACTCTGGCCGCGAAGACTGTAGTACGAGCAATTTAAGCGAAGAGGGTCCATTTGTAAGTCGAATGGCCGACTGACAGTCCCGAGAAGAATGTGCGCCGCATTCGAGACATGTACCGTAGCCCTAACAAATGAACGCGCAGAGGAAGTGCAGAACTAGGCATCCCACAGTCGACTTTGTGGCACGTGCTGTGGAAACGTCTACACATGCATCTATATCGCCTGCAGAGGCTGCAGCATTTGATATCGAACGATCACTGTCTTCGTGAGGCATTCTGTCAGGCAATGTTACAGCGATGTGAAGTTGAGAATTTTGCGACCACCATCATTTTCAGAGACAAGGCCACCTTTCATGCCAGCGGAAGACTGAATCGTCACAATGTCCGAATTTTGAGAACGGAAAACCCCCACGCTTACATGGAGCACGTGCAGGATTCCCCGAAAGTGTTATGTCGGTGAACAGAGTACGGCCCATTCTTCTTCACAGAGAACACTGTGACAGGCGCCAACTACCCTGACATGTTAATGGAATGGTTGTTACCACAGTTGGAAAACAATACGGATGACTTCATTCTGCAGGAGGATGGGGCACCACCCCATTTCCACTCAGCCATAAGTTACCATCTAAACGAACAGTTGCCACAACAGTGGATTGGCCGTGCAGGAGGAAATGATCAACAGCTGTTGATGTGGCCTCCCAGTGATTATTTCTTAAGGGGGTACATTAAGGACAAGGTGTTTGTACCGCCCTTACCACGGGATCTCAACGACATGAAAATGTGCATTTCCACTGCATTTACAACAATAGATGGATCAATGCTATGTCGCATTTGGGAAGACTTTCAGTACCATTTGGACATGTGTTGTGTTAACAATGATGGCCATATCAAACATTTATAAGCAATGCATACAAAGCAAACTTGTACATGTGCTCTATCCAATTGTACAATTCGTCGCATCATAACTGCAATTGCAATTGTACAGGATAGTTTTGAAATTGTTCAAAACATTTTTAATCACCCTGTATAACTTCTTTTATATTTTAGATTACACAAGTGATATATTTTTAATATCATTAGTAGTATCTCTCTATATGCATAAATTAGAATCAAAATGAACAAACAGGTTTTTGAAAAATTTCACTTTATTAAAATAATGGCATATGCAATCCCTCATATTTCAAATAATTTTGGTTTTGTCATTTTACATGAAGTCAAAATTGATTTTGAAATGTGTTTCATTCAGTAAAATAACATTAAATGCATTTAAAAAAAAAAAAAAAAAAAAAACTTTATAAGAAATTTACATTCTTCTTAATGATTAACTTAGCAGTGTTCTAGAAATAGTTATAAGTTTCTATACATTTATTCTTAGGACTTACCTGGATGATATTCTCTTTGATACATTAGCAGAAATTCAAATTAATAACCGATACAATTCGCTTTTAAATGCAGTTGCTTTAGAGAAAAAGAAGAGAGCTGAACAAGAACAAATAATAAAACGGTAATGTTTTGACTTCTTTTTAAATAAAATAATTACATGAAAATGTCACTTGGTAAATCAGAAATCACTTTTTTCTTATGCCTATTAATTGTAATTTTATATCGATCTAAAGCAGCATAAATAGAATGAAAAATAATTTTGTGAACTCCAAATATCAAACAGTTAATCTTTGAACTCTTATTTGTTTTGGAGGATCTCGAAACCTTATTAAAATTAAGGTGATTGAGAAGATGATATTCATTGATATGCTCCTGGGATATCTATGTAATAATTCAGTTGCTTTGTTTGAAACATTTCAATTTACAGAATATATTGTTGACTTCGTGGGTATGATTGCAACAAAAAAATGGAATACTGTGATTTTTTTAAAATTATTATCATTCTAATCCCATTTTATTAATATTTATATATTTATAAATTAATTAGTTTAAATTCATATTCAAAAGATTACTAATATGTAACCAGTTGAGCTCTTGAAAATAAAAAGTGAACATATCAATTACATTCAGTATTTGCAAAGAAAGAAAAGATTCTACTACTTTTCATGGAAGCTTGAGTGATCAGAATGATATTGAAACCCACACTTCAAGTTGATGAAGTGGCTGTTAGTTGAATCAATAAGTCAGTTGTTGTATCACTTTTCATAAACAATGACAATAGACATTTGTGAAGTTTATTGTAACAAAAATCAGAATAATAACAATGGGTGAGACCAAGTTGTATACAAAATGACATCCTGGTACAGCTGTTCATGCTAATATGGCGATCATCAGCCTGGAGCAGTCATCAGTACACAACCAGGTCTCGATACACGGGGTCTATAAGATAAAACATTGGAACAAATGTGAACCCGCAAAAGCTAAACAAACAATAAAAACTTGCCGAAAGAACAAATGGCAAGAAAATTCATGTGCCGTTACACGTGGCCTCTATGAAGTTATTTAGCACATAAAAATAAGAAAGCGCAGGTAAATATTAATAATATTAACAATGGGTGAGACCAAGTTGTATACAAAATGACATCCTCGTACAGCTGTTTCACACTAATATGGCGATCATCAGCCAGGAGCAGTCATCAGTACACAACCAAGTCCAGCTGTACCAGGATGTCATTTTGTATACAACATGGTCTCACCCATTGTTATTATTATTAATATTTACCTGCGCTTTCTTATTTTTATGCGCTAAATAAATTCGTAGAGGCCGCGTGTAGCAGCACATGAATTTTCTCGCCATTTGTCCTTTCGGCGAGTTTTTATTGTTTGTTTTAGCTTTTGCGGGTTCCACATTTGTTCCAAAAATCAGAATAGCAAGTGATATTTTCCTGTTCTCCTACTTATGGAGACTGCATATTTCAATGACAAGTAGGAACAATGACAAATATGATGTTGGCCATCATAAAACCACTGAAATATTCATTAAGAAATGCAGGATTGGCTTTTAACTGGGTGATAAGAAAGAAACTTTCATAGTCAGCCTGGGATTCCCAACCAGAATCCAGTAGCTCTCAACAGATGACTATGTGAGGGAAATAATAGAGAGAAATACAGTGCCTTCTAACAGCCTCGCAGTGATAAAACTCTGGAATATTTAGTTCAGACTACAATGGTCTACAATTGTAGTTTTCTCAGAGTCCAAGGAGAAATTTTCATATATGCAAAAGGATCAAATCAGGTTCTTTCTGAACTTATCATAGCTACTTATGCCATGAAGGAAGTACGAGTAACAAGCTGTTTTTTTTTTGTTTTTTTTGAAGATGCATTTAAATCTTCACAGCATACTTTAGTGGATTCCTGAAAATTTCTCCTTGGACCCTGAGAAAACTACAATTACAAAAAATCAATTCAGCAATTATGAGATAAACTTTTCTTTTAATCATAAGTTCTTTGTTTTTAAAATTAGTCTGTTACGGTATTTTGATAGTTTGTTTAGAAAATGTAATGAAGTTTTCGTTGCCAAAAATATGTTTTTCTGCAATTAACAACAAAAAGTATTTTTTTTTTCCTACAAGAATAGTTTTGATAAATTAATCAAAATTAATTGAAATTAATCATGTACCTATTTTTTTGTATGTTTTATATGTTTAAATACAACATACATTACTAATTTGTGCGTGTTTACTGTTTATTCTCTATAAATTCCATCCGCACGTTAAAGAACATTTCATTCAAAATTTAATTTTTTTTCAGAGAAGAAGATAACAAAAGAACAATTAAGCAATTACAGATTGAGTTAGTAGATATCAGACGACAGATTGAACTGGAAAGAAAACGATGTATTGAAGCTGAGGAATATTTCAGGGTAAAAGATAATATTCTTCGTTTTTACTGTAGGAAGAAAAAAAAATTTTGAAAATGAAATGTGATCTCCCATATTTCAACATACCTATAAAAACTATTAAGTTTTGTGTTTGTGTACAAATCCTATTGATTAAAATTTGCATTTGTGCATAGTAAAAAAGAAAAAAAAAATAATAATGATAAAACAACAACCTTTAATAAAAGGTATTAAAGCAAATACAAGTTATTAATTTGAAAAAAAAAATGAGTTCTATAAGGATTTTGTTAAATCCCTTTTCAACTTTTAGAGCTGTAATTCATAAACTGGTAATTGTATAAGAATTTTGAAAAAAAATTTGAGATAAATTCTTAACTTTTAAGAGCTTGAAATGTCTTGTATATACAGACTAATGATATATACACGATAGTCAAACAAAATCAGAACAGTCGTGTTTGGTGTCAGTGTGCTAGAGCATATTTACTGTCCATTTGTGGTTTTTTTCTTGATTTATAAATTACGAGCTGTGCCCTGCAGTTTCACCCAAATTAAATTCGGCCCTTCTCAGTAATGTTCGGTTCTTGTCGTGCGGCCAAGCTGCCACATCACCGTCGCTGCACCCATTGGTTGAAATTTATGTTTATTGCTCCGCTTCTATTGGTCGTAGCGTGATGTTATATAGCCTACAACCCTCCTCAATAAACGGGCTATCTAACACAAAAAGAATTTTTCAAATCGGACTGGTAGTTCCTGAGATTAGCGCATTCAAACATACAAACTCTTCAGCTTTATGTATTAGTATAAGATTATGGACGTTAATAATAATGCTTTTCATTGCACTTATAATGTTTTTCTTATTATAATTAAATTCCTGAGTGCCTTTTCAGTGAATACTGTGGATTCCACTGGATTATTTTTTTATTTTATTGTTTTTGTTCCAGTGGCCATTCCTGGGAACGAGAATGGTTTCCCTTTAACTTTCATGCAGTCTGAGCCAAACATCAAGGGTAAATTCTGCTGATAATTCCTAATAAGGATGAAACAGCTGTTCAAGATTCCTGTTGATGTTGACTCAGTGTGCAAAAGAAATATTTACTGTCCATTTGTGGTTTTCTGTTGATTTATAATCTTTGTTTACTTTGAGTTTAATCCAACTTTAAGCTTTCATTGGCAAGTTCATGTATCATCACTGCAATTCTATAGCCTCTTTAACTGAGACAACTATATCATGTACAAACTGAAGATAGCATAAATAGTCACCATTAATATTGATGCCTCTTTTTTTTTCCCAGTCTAATTTTTTGAACACTTTCTGAAGTACTACTGTAAATAGTTTAGGAGATATCCTATCTCACTGTTTGACACCTTTTACTATTCTGATTTTTTCTGTACCCTTATGTAAACAAAAATTATTGCCATTGAGTCCTTATAAATATTTTTGATAAACTCTACATAGCTAGTGTCGATACCAGCAGGCATGTTAATACGAAAGCTCGAATAACAGCAGTTAACTGCATCAAAGCCTTTTCACAGTCAATAAATCCAATGAAGAGTGATCATCTCATATTCATTGTTCTCTGTGACTGATCTTTAAACATGATTGTGATCATTTGTGCTATATGCGCTATGAAATCCAGCTTGCTCTCTTTGTTGGGCAAAATCTAAAGTTTTCTGCAAGCAACTGATAATAACTTTAATAAATATTGTATATAAAACTGACAAGAGGCTGATTGGCCTAAAATTCCCGATATCTTCTCTTTCTCTTTTTTTTAAATAGTAATATTACCACTGCATTTTTTCCAATCTTCTGCTTTTCTAATCCAATCTAAGGATTAAACATTTAGTAAAAAGAGGAGCCAGAATTTCTTCCATTTCTTCTCCTGCTTATTTGAGAATATCTACTGCGATGCTTTTCCTTTTCTTCATACAATTGATAGCATACCTTCACTTCCTCATTCAATATTTAGAGGTACTTCAGATGCATTCTTAAATGCCATTTCACTTAAGTCTTCCCTATTTCCATATATAATGCTGTAAATGTATTCAACACACTTCATAATTTTCTCATGATTTCTAATTGTGATGCCAGCTTTATTTCTCAGAGCTGTCGCGAACTTCTTACCAGTGCAAAAAGAATGTTTAGCAACTTTTAGACTATTAATTTCCTCTACTGCTTTTCTTGCTAGTTTATACGTAGATTTATATATAAAGGGTGTCGAAAAAGTTTCCAGACTGTTTGTTTTTCTCACTTTATTTGTTTTTTATGAGTGTTCTTCGTGCAATTTTGCCCCATAATGTACTTGTTAATCATGCTGAATTTCTGGTTGTTTAGAATTGGATTCATATTAACAAGCTTACCACTATTGTGGAATTATATAAGTCTGGGATGAAGACTTCTGAGTTGTTAAGATTTCTCCTCTGTTCTCATCATAACTAGCATTATGAACTCCAAAAGCCAAAGATAAAAGAAAATAACAAATACAGATAGACTATTACATTTTGAGGTGCATTTAGAGCTTCTTCATGTAGTCAGCTGTAACATAACCTAAAAAACTAGACAATTATTTCAGGTTTGAATGTCATTTCCCAACATCTAATTAAATTATCAATATTCTTTTGTTAGCACTTAATGAAATTTAGCTTTTATTTAAATTTCATAAAATAACTTTGTAACAATTTAATATATTATATGTTTTCAATTTTTATCTCTAACGTGGAATAAACAAGGCCACCACACAAGGCAGTTAAAAATATATATTAATAACATTAATAATTATTTATTAATATATATTTTTTAACTAGTCTTGAATGTTGGCCTTATTTATTCCATATTAAACAATTTTACATATGTTAAATTACTTTATAATTTTTAAAACTCTGTTGCTTAATTAATTTGACTCTATCAAAAATAGGACCAGTTATTTGAAAGCAAAGTGCAGACTGGAATGGAAGAAAGATATGTTGTTAAGCAGACAGAATCCTATATTGAACAAGGACAAAGAAAATTTCACATGCAGGAAGAGGAATTGCAGAAACGGATTGAAGTCAGTATATTTTAATATTTATGCAGTTATAAAGTTAATATCTTGTTATGGTTAACAGTTTAAATAAGTTGACTTAAAATTAATAATAATAAGAAACCACTTCATTCGATCCTTTATTATTTATTATACACAAATACACGATATTTCGACTGTACTATGTACCAGTCTTCTTCGGGTTTACATTAAATTAGCCCTTTTCCGTAGGTGATTATATAAAGGAATAATCAAAAATCAAGCAAAAAAGAAACATAGCATTTAACAAACAAAATTACAAGATAAGATTAATAAAAATAAGTTAGAGGATCGCATAAAGTGGTGTCAATATAGAAGATATACTGTATAAATAACTTGTGTGTAATATTTTAAAAAAGAAGAAGAATTAAGATTTTTTTTAAAAAAATCTACTTCTAGGAGATTTTTTTTTCTGGCATGCTTTAGATTTTAATTGATTAAAAAATACTCTAGAGGAATGAAAAAGATGTCATTGTAACTTTTAATTTGTTTAGTTCTTGTGAAGTTAATAGAAGTTAGTAATATCTCTTGAGTCTCTCTCTGCTTATAGATATTCTGCCAGTTCCTGATCAGATAGAATAATAATTGTACATTCATATACCACTTAGCTTTTTGGTTTTGCTATTATAATTAATCACTATAGATTCTGCAAAATATCTTCACATGGTCCTGTTCAGAGTTTTCTTTCCTACAATTTGTTAAATACATCATCCATACGTTAATATGAATTCTGATGATCCACCAAATGAATAAATGCTTATTTTAATCTTACGATTTTTTTTAGTAAATCTGCCAATATCTTCATAATAAATAGTGGTGTAAATTTATTATTAATATAAATAAATAGAAAAATTAAAATAAATTATTAAATAATTAAATTTAAAAAAATCAAATAAACAAATAGAAAGAAATAAGCATGTCATTGTTCTTGCAGCCATGCCACCTAATTATTGTTGCAAGAAATTTAAAATAGCCATACACCTTGTTTCAACTTTCTTATGTCTAAGTGGATAAAATTCAAGGTTTCAGTTATTCAAGGATAAAAATTTTGAATATTGTTTTTTAATATAATTGATAATATGTAAGGGTATTTTTATTGTTAAAAAAATGAAATTATAAATAATTATTGATGGATCTCGAAAATCCAACGTATAAATTCATTCGAGCTGCAAAGTTAAAAATAAAAAATTTTGAGAAATAGTGGTCGAAAATTTAATGCAATACCAGTTAGTAATATTCAGTGGTTATTTTTGTGTAATTATTTCATTTGTTTCCCTAGGCTTTGAAGAATAGGATGAGAGATGAAGATAGAATTAATGCAGAGATAGAAACATTTCTTAAGCAAACGCTTGCAGTAAGTTTTCTGAAGCTTTAAACTTAAATTATTTTCATCTTGTAAATCTTCTGTTGCAAACTATTTTATGTAGCATTAAAAAAGAATAGAAAGAGGGAGAAAGAAACCAATTGTATTTTGGCCATGTGAAACCATCTGTAATAATTTTACAAAGCTTTTATTATTATATTTTTTTACAATAGTTTATTCTATACATAAAAATGAATTATTAATTTAGTATTTAATTTTTTGTTTAATTAAAATTAATTCCCAAATTTTGAAAATGCATTTAACAAGTTCGCAGTAGCCATTTTTTTATGGTTTTTTGTTTCAGACTACTGAAATTACATTAAAGGATACCATTGAAAACTTTTTTTTTAATATATTCATTAATAAAATATTAATAACTCAATTACATTATTTTTTTGGCATATATACATCATTAGTCAATCAGTAAGATTGTTTTAGTATATACTAATGACAGATAAATTGCACTTGAACTAAAGTTGTGCATGTGATGCATATATATATAACTAACTCCATGGCACTACAGCCCATGTAGGGCCTTGGCCTCCTTAACAATATGAGCCCACTCTTTTCTATCTTGCGCCTTTCTCCTCCATCCTCGTACCTGGAGCTTTTTCAAATCGCGTTCCACATCATCAAGCCATCTAAGTCGTGGTCTTCCTTTTAATCTTCTACCACCAGGGTTTCCAATGAAAAGT
>JAFIDM010003189.1:63447556-63553469 GCA_023159025.1 Thereuonema tuberculata | reverse complement strand
GGCACTGGGTGATCATTTAAGTCGCCTTTTACGACACGCATGAACTACGTTGGGGCTATTCTTACTCCGGCCACCACACGGAGGTGCATATATATATGTCAAGAGTATATATATGTCATTAGTAGTGAATGTGTTAATATCTTTAAAATAAAACCCCAAAATGAGTTTTATAGTTAAATATAGATAGTTGACTTTAAAAAAAAAAAAAAAAAAAAAAACATAACCAATTACTTCTAATATTGCAAAGATGATAGATTTGAAAAAGAAAGCTAGATATTCAGTTTCATGACAGTTTAATGGAAGTAACCATATTTATAAAAACTATTATAGACTCCAGTTATTGATATTCTGCTAAATTTCTGTTATAATCCCAAAATTGTATTTTTGGTTTTTTTCATCATAATGTATGTTTCCATATATTCACAGAAATTTGGAGAAAGTCAATGAGCAAAATAAATAAATTAAAGATAGACAATTAGATTTAGACCCAATTGTCCAGATTTCAATATTTAGTATTCATTGCAAGAAAGAGATAATGCTTGTTGAAATATCTTCTACTTAAATATAATTCTGTGTAGAAATGGATAATATACAATTTAAATAAATAAATTATCGCTGGTAACTGAACATCTGCAAAAAAAGATTGAAAATTGTTGTTCAGATACAAAAGTAGACAGTTTGAATCTATCATTTAGGCTTCAGCTTTTTCGGTCATTAGATGTTTCTTTATTGTACCTAAAGAAGTACATATGAGAATTTATGTAATGAAAGTTTTCATCTTGAATTTGTTACCTATTGGCCAATATATGTATATATGTATAGAACAGGCAAAACTCAAAGCTGTCTCTTCGAGTTTTGCAAAGCAAAGATGTCAATCAATCTTTTGCAATTTAGAAAAACAGTGATGTGGAATTTGAAAAGAGCCAATACAAAAACCCTATCGCTGTTTCTGTGAAGATACGGCCAATTTATCCTCACATCATCAGCGGCAAAATTTAGAAACAACTTAGAAAATAAAAACGAAAATGCAATATTCCAAGATTTTGCTCTTTTTTATTAAAAAAACTAACAATATTACTGATATAACAACTAAATGATACTTAGTTTATTAATTATATCAGTAATATTGTTGTTAGTTTTTTGAATATAAAAGAGCAAAATCTTGGAATGTTGTGTTTTCGTTTTTTGTTTTCTAAATTATTTCTAAGGATAAATTGACGTGAGGATAAATTGGCCTTCACAGAAGCAGTCATATGGTTTTTGTATTGGTGTTTTTTAAATTCCACATCACTGTCCAGCTTTATATATAAAATCAATTAGAATCTTGTGTATGGTAAGCTAAGGTTGGAACAAAAGTTTTAGCTTCCTAGGGTAAACAACATCAACATTCTTGAGTTGTTTTGATTTTGATGTTGTAATAGCAGCTTAATCTGTAGCTCCTTATCTATTATGTAACAAAATCATTTAATAAAGTTTTTGCTGTAATTGCTTAAACCTTTCACTTAGGATAAATAGTTTTTAACTGATTGGACATTCATAGACTTAAAGTTGGATCGTGAAATATTTTGTTCTAATCCTTTTTCTGTATAAAACATTTAATGGAATATTACAAGAGTTAGACCAATACTCTTTAGTAGTTAGGCTTATTTTAAGAATATAAAAAAGTACATTAACTTCAGTCTGAATAATCAAAAAAGTTTAAAAAAACGAAAACTGAAGATACCTTAAGCCTGATTTCTTACCAATTTATAATAAATAAATAAACATTTGCAAAATATGTTATTATTTTTTTATTATAAACGGTATATTTTTAGTAATAATAATAATAAGAAGAAAGAAGTTCCAAAATATTTTTATTACAGCAAGTTTAGAGCAAAAGTAAGCTTAAAGAAATATGTCTTCTGTGAATTTAAAATTTAATCTTAATAATTCCCTTCCTTTTTTGTTTTTTTTTTGTTTTTTTTTAAATGCACATTTCTAAACTTGGGAATTCAGCTATCTTGCTGAAAACAAATAACAATAATACATTCCTTATTAGGACATGATTAATATGGCAAAAGCCTATGGGACATTTTTTTATTTTTTTTTTAAAGTAAAGAAAAGTGTTTCTCCAAGAATAGAACAGAGCTTACCATCTTTATCTTTAGATAATCCACTTATTCATTTTTTTTTTCCCAAAGTGAATTCCTTTTAAAAAAATATCAGGAGCTCATTATCCTCTTAACATTGATACTTACGTATCTTAAATACTTGGTAAATACTTGGTTATATTTAGAGAACAAACTGACTAAACTATGAACTATATAGGAATTCAGCATTCTGTGGTGCCTACATTGCTTTTGCTAATGACCATCTGCCAATATGTGAATGAAGCTTTTCTTCATGAGAATATATAAAAGTAAGAATTGAAATATAATAATTGCTGATTGCAGGCAGTTTGGTGATCCTGCATTAGAAATGGTCTCGTCAATCTGTGTTAATAGTGTGATTTGTTGACACCATCATCCTATGTTTGATATATTTTTTTAAAAACACTTTCAATTAATAATACACTCCCAATTTATCTTACAGAAATGGTTCAATCCTTAAGTATGCAATAGGCAAGGTTTGGAGTCCTAAGAAGATATTGCTGTTTTCATTCTATGAGAATTGACCTTAAATGGAAGCTTAGCAATGTTTACACTTGACTCATCAGAAGCATTTTAGGTTTTACACGCTACTCATCAGAAATGAGTACAACTGTCCATCTCTCAAGCTCTCGATTTTTATTGACGGATTCTTTCATGGATGTCAGGAGATTCTATGGAAACCAGCCAAGGATTGAAAGGAGTTGTCCCTACAGCGTAGTATTATTAATTCATAAATCAAAACGAGAACTGACTATTGATGCTTCAGATTCAGAATGCCCTGTTCTATTCTGTTTTACTAGTTGCAACCCATGAAATATTCATGGAAGTAAAACAAATTCCACCTTTTTGAAATACCGTAAAATTTTTCAAAAACACAAAATAGAAAAAGATGTTCTAAGCTCATTTTTTATAAGGAGTTTTGTTTATACTTACGTATCCTGTTTTTACTTGTTTTTGAATTACAATTTTTGGATTGATTTAAAATAATTAATTATTTTGTTTTGTATACAAGTTTAAGTAAGTATTGAACAACGCACCAACATTAAATCAACTAATTTTTCTTTTCAAAAAGACGTTAGTTAGTGTATTTGTAATTATTTTTTCATCTTTTTTTTTCGCCTTGCATTGGATTCGAACCGAGGACCTCCGTAATCGCAGTCAGGAACACTAGCCACTGGACTACTCCACTTAATACAATATTCTCTCTCCGACTCTCTCCACTTTGATTGATGACAAACATCTGTTTTTTGCCTATATTATACAGTTCCATTAGCAACAATTGCAACAATCACACCAATGAGTCTGTTACATGCGCAACAATCACATGTATAATACAGCTCTACAACAATCACAACCAATTCCCAACAATCACATTTTTAATAATAAGGAAATTAAAGCACACATTGATTAGAAACATCCGGACGGACAGTTTTTGTCTATTAATAGGATGATGTGGTTTGTTCAAAGAAAATTAAATGAATCTTCTTTTTTTACTAATTTAATGTCCATATCCAGTTATAGTTCTCAATTCTTCGTTACTTGAATTTTTTTAATTTCCACAAACATTGATACAGATGACAAACACCTTGACTCTTAAACATTAATTAGGTTATGAGAGGGAAAAAAAAGGTAAGCTATCTGTGTATTTGTGGCATTCATCAAAAAACTTGCTCTTGTATCTTCTAAATAATGAAGGACTAGATCAGCCAAAGGAAAAATTGTGATATTTTGTTGTGTTGTAAATACTAAAAAGACTTATCTTTGAAGTTTCAAAATTTAAATTTAAGAGTTTTCTTCAATTTTTATTGACAGAATCTTGAACAGAAAATGGAATATTGGATGGATAAATATGAACATGATACTGAAACATTGGATAAAGATATTGAGACCCTACGAAATGAGAAACAAAAAAATAATGAGCTATTTTTGGAGAGTGAAAAAAAGGTAACATTTATATTTTGTAAATACATAATGGTTTTCAGTATTCTTATTTCATTGTTCAGTTATATCATAATCTGAAGAGAATATAAGATGAAAAATTCCTCACAAATGTTATTTCTTTTTTAAAATGAATTCCTAGCTATTTATAGAAAGAATTATTTGTTACGATGTTTTTGTTTTGTTTTGTGTTTCACAATATTTAGAAGATATGAAAAGGCTTGGTAGCTTAAAATGTAGAGATGCTTGTGGTATAGACTGGAGGCTTCAGATTTGATCCCCAGTAGTAGTTGGAGTTTTCTCAATCTGATTCATCTCCATATAAGTTTACTCTTTCTCCTCTTTCAGATCTAAAGGCTTTACGTTCTCTGTGTCAAAGACTGTCTGTGTATATTTCATTTGACGTCAATGATTTCCTGGCTCTTCGTGGCCTTCCCTGTGCTTCTCGGCCTCATTTTTTAAACAGGAAATTGATTTTAAAGGAACACAACAAAATCTTAAGAAAAGGTGTATTTTAAAATTCGATTGCCTAAATGTGCTTTCTCATACTTGCATAGAATAATGATTGCTAATGCTTATGCATTTTCAAAGCCTTACCCAAGGGGGGGTTCAATGGCCTAAGCGTTTTTTGCGGCTCGCCGGCTCATAAAAAATATAACAAGAAGAAAATAAATAACGCACCACACTCCCTCCCATTCTCAAATTAATGTATTTTATTTTATTCATTTCTTTCTCACATTTTCTAATAAATAAACCTCTTAAACTTGATGTATAGTGTCCTGTGATGTATGAAGGACAGCTGGACATTTCCACAGTGAACTCTATCGGTAAACTTACAACTATCAAGCAAATTAACCTGTTTGCTGGGTTATTCAATATATCTGTTGAAGATGTTCCTCAGAATATGCAACTGCAACTAATTGATTAACACTGCAACTCTGTTTTAAAGGAAAAATTCAAAGTGGGCTATTCAAATTCTATTCTAAACATGTTGACAAGAATATTTTCCCAACTATTCGATTTTGTGCTTTGAAGATGTCACTGTTTGGGAGCGCTTATGTCTGTGAACAGCTATTTTCAAGAATGAAGATAGTAAAATCAAAAATGAGGACCAGAATAACAGATGTTCACCACAAAAACAGTCTTCGAGTTGCAACATCAGAAATGAGACCTTTATTTTTACAAATAAATAGTGCCAAACATCTCACTGAAAAATGTATTTCACTTAGTTTATTATTCAGTAAATATATTGTAAATATAATTTTTTTAATGCCTATTTTACTTTACAATAAACAAAATATGTGAGTGTAAGGATGATCAAGCTAACAGAAATATTATATTATTTCAATCTTAACACTGTTGGTACAGTATTATGGCCCAGCAAGAGACAGAAACATTGGCCCTTGGACTAAAAAAGGTTGAAGACCTCTGCCTTTATCCAATCACAATTAGATTATGGCTCCATTGTATGTGGCTCTTCATAACTATCTGCCATTCGCATACTTGATTCTGTTCATCATCAAACCCTCCGTTTATGCCTGGGTGCTTTATGCACTTCATGTATTCAAAGCCTGTTCTCAGAGGCACATGAACCATCACTAAATTTTCTTCTACAAATTTTATCTCTTCAACATTAAATGCATGTTTCTTCAATTCCATACAATCCTACTGAGCCATGTGTATGTTCTCCCCATAAAGAAAGATGACTTTTTACCAGTCGTCCTTCCATTATCCCATCTTTAACATATGGATGGTTAAAAATTTGATGGTTACGCTGCAACTCATTGACTTTAAAATTGCACCTCTATCTAATTTGCCGTATGCACACTGGACGTATGAAATGACAAACCTATTTTTCACTTTGTAAATATGCAAAACAAATATGACTTCAATAGTCTTTCAGTCTCTGCATTATGATCGTACCTCATGTCACTTAAGTTTCCAGACTTTTTCTATAGATGGATCCAAAGGAGAGTCTTATGTTGGAGCAGCCTTTTACACTGGGAACTTCAGTAAAGCTATCCATCTTCCTTGTGGGGTTTCAATGTTCACTGCTAAGCTTTAAAGTATGCATTCAAAGAAAATTCTCATCTACAGTGATTCTAAGAGTGCTCTGCAGACAATATACAGCCAACTCTGAAGGTTCACCTTGCTCTTTTATCCATTTTAGGTTTGTTATAACAGTTCAAAGTAGCACTATCATTTTCTACTAGATTCCAGGTCATGTCGTAACAGTGAACAGTAAATGTTGTAACAATGAACTCCTCGATTCTCTTGCCAAGTCTGCTGCTAGTCTGCCACTGCAACGAAGCTCCATTCCTCATTCCAACATTTGTGTAATTATTAATTCTCTAAAAAAAAAAATATAAAAAATATGGTTTTACGTGTACTGCGTAATATTGGATGCAAAAATGAAGCCATACACCTGAATATGTGATAAATGATTTATACAATAAATAAATAACAAGAATACACGACGAAATGTGAGGGCTGTTGGATTACATGAATCTGATCAAGATGTATGGGACTGCTTTCAAATCAGTATATATGCCATAGCCTCATTTCTTGAAAATTCATTACAGGATTTGCTAGCTCTTCAGGAAATGCCTAGGCATATACAAATGTGTTTATATGTTGCCTAGGCCTTGAGCATGAGGTTGTGTCAAATAGACACATTTATGGTGACGGTAATCAAAATCTGCTCTTATCAAGATTACCGGATGGATTGCTTATCGTTCACTACAAGTGCTGTACTTTGTGCTTTGGCCATGTTAACTGATATCACTCTAATTTTTTACAGCGGCTGACTCAATAAAAGTACCCAGACTAATATTTATAATAAATGGCAAGTTTATGATTTTTCATTAATAAAAATTAAATGATGGTATAAGATGTATAAAGTAATCAATAAACCAAAAAGATGGTTTATTTTCTTTGTAAGATGTATAAAGCTTTTTGATCTCTTATGCAGCTTGTGGAATGGTGGGAAACTATACTAGAATACAGAGAGGAAAAAGAAAGAGAAAGAATCCAATTAGAAGCACTGAAGAAGATAGAAAAGGCAGCTATAACGGTAATGGCTTCATTTCTAACTTCTGACATTAAATAATAATAATAATAATGCCCCAACAATACAACTAATGACATATTACAAGCAGCACATGATTGTTTCTGCACTGCACTAGCACAATACACAGGCACAAACCCCACACTCAGGCTGCCACTCGCCAAAGTACTCACATCAAAACAACTCTTCACAGTCATACACCATCTCAACACACACACTATCCCACAACACCTTGACAATATCCTAAACATTAGAAGACATACACACAACACTACATTGCGCAGCACAGAGAACCATTCGGAATCAAACAACACCACATATCACTGCACTGCCACAAGAATATATTCCCCCTTGGAGACGTCGCCTTGAGCGACCTTAGAGGAGACATATCCAGGCTCACACAGTACTGTGCAGGAAACTTATGTTGCAGGTTAGGGAGATATTCAAGCACATAACCACTTGCCCTTCACATTCAAACCATCATACCTAGCTTAAGGAACATCTCGACACACTAAAACAAAAATTCAGTGCACTTGAAAAAAGATTGCAAAGATACAAACAGTGCACTCTGCGCAAACAACAGAACAACACTTTCCAATACAATGAGAAAAAATTCTACAGATCCCTTATATCTCTCTCCACTACATCCAACACAAACACTCCCAACAGCGAGACATGAATACTGGTCATCTTTGTGGTCCAACCCCATTCCCACAATGACAAAGCACCATGGATCACGGAGGAACAACAACTCACTGAATACTTACCCTACATGTCCTTCCATGAGATTACTCTCACAGACATACAGGCAGCACTAAAACATGCATACAACTGGAAGGCTACTAGTGCAGACGGCGTCCAGAAATTTTGGATCAAGAGGTTCATGTCCTGCATGGGAAGCTAACTCTTACACTTACTGACAAAATCCAACACCCAGAACATATGCCTCTTTTCCTCACTCAGGGTGTCACATACTTACAGAGAATGCTGTTTCAAATGGACCTCGAAAATCCAACGCTCACGACACCCACACTCAGCAGCTGAATGAATCATGGGCTCGTAAGGAACTCCACGGCAGACATCACCACAAACTCAGCCAGCCTCATGTCGACATGGAAGCCTTGAACAGATGGCTGACAAGTGGTGAGCTGTTTGGGGAGACCAAAGGGTTTATAGTCGCAATACAGGACCAAGTCATCCCCATACGCAACTATAAGAAACACATTGTACATGATGCAAACACACAGACAGATGCAGGAAATGCCACACTATGCATGAGACGATCGACCACATAATATTAGGCTGTCCCCTTCTCTCCCAAACAGACTACCTCCACCAACACAATCAGGTAGCATCAATCGTTCGTCAACAGCTAGCAGACAAACACTCCCTTATTAAGAAAACGGTCCCATACTACAAGTGCACACCACAATACATATTAGAGTCACCCTCACATAAGCTGTACTGGGACCAACCAATTCACACAGACAAAACCATACATCGCAACAGACCTGACATTATACTTGTTGATAAGGTCAACAAACAGACCTATCTAATTGATATTGCAGTGCCTATCAGCAAGAACATGCAGAAAACTCATGCAGACAAGATCATGATCTAGCACATGAGCTCCAGAAGCAGTGGAGGTAGGACTGAGTACGTGTTGTAACCATTGTCCTGTCCGCCACTGGTCTGGTGCCTCACACGTTGCACCACAGCCTCAGTACACTAGGAGTTCACAAAAACACTTATGCACAACTCCAGAAGGCTGTGATACTCAACACAACATGCATAGTTAGGAAATTTATGGACACAGTCACACATCTCTAACCATTCTTGCACAGTTTTTTGTTTTTTTTTACACTTGGCAATATGGGCTTTGGTCCTTGTCCTGCCATTTTGTCTTTGCTGGGAAAACCTAAGGTTTGAAACTTTTACATAATAATAATAATAATAATTTCATTTTCTTCTCAATTTGTGAAAATTAAAAGTGGTTTAATTATTTTTTTTTTATTAATGTTTTAGCTTTCTGAAGGTAAATTTTTTAAATTATTTTTAGATAGACATATTTTTTAAGTTTACAACTCCAGTAGAATTATAATTGAAGACAAACTGGCTGAAATTGGGATTATAGTATTTTTTTTTTTATTTTTTTTAATATTTTGTACCATTAGACTATAATTTTGAGAATATCTGCTTTTGCATACTTCTTTTGAAATTAGTTTTTTTCAACAATCTGTGATGAATTTTTGTTGTTTTGTAAAAGTAAAAAAAAAAAAAACCCAGCAACTTTTTAATTAAGTCCTTAAAACCTTTAAACTGTTGTTAGTATCTCAGGTAAACCGTTTTGCAGTTTTTATGTTAATCAGCTGAGATTAACTTTCGTATTATCTTAGAGTTTCTCATTGACATTCTTGAAACAAGAATCTGAGGGGTCCCAAATTGATTAATTTTAATTACTATTACAATTTTTAGTTTTTAAATTTACAATGAAGTTTTTTAAAAGTATGTTTAATGGAAGTGATTCTCGTTATCAAAAGTGATTTACGTAGATAAATATCAGTTCTGTGTTTTCCATAATTGATTTCTGTGTGAAAAGGTTTGTACTTGGAATACCACTCCCTATTTTAATTTTTAGACTTATTTCAGATAAGAATGTGCTGCTGGTTAAATTTGGTTTCTTTCATCTAATATAGAACGTTATCACCTCTCATTGAATTAGTTTTATTCAATCTTGTAGCAAGATCACGAAAATTTTACCAACCATCTGAAAGTTCATGCCTTTTTTTGAAATAGAATTCTGACCAATAGTTGATTTCTTTTTAGATGGCTTTCCTAGATGTGACATTTTGTTTTAATTTTTATCGAATTTAAAAATTTGCAAGGCATATCTAAAACTCTGAACTATGAAATAGAAAAAATAAGTGATAGGAATAAAACTTCATTTTTATTATTTAATCATATATATATTTTATATATATAATTAATAACTAATATTTTTTGTTATTAAGGTCAAAAATATTTTTTTAATATTTCTTATAAATAAATTGAAAAATTTATATTTTCTTTTTTGATTGAAGCACACTTGTGTCTATGCCTTACTGCTTTACTTTGATATCGAAAGCATATAATTTATAGGGATAATTTGGCATGTTTTTATTTAAATATTTCCTTTTTTTAAGTAAGGTAATACTGGATAGATCCTTGTTTGAGGGATTTTCCCACTCCCTGGGTGAGATTTGCTTGATATTTCAGTCTGGTGCCTTGGGTATTCTTCAGGAGATGTATACTAACTTAGATATGTGCCAATTTTAATGTAATTAATCTACATCTCCTGAAGAAGGCCCGAGGCACCGGACCGAAATATTGAGCAAATCTCATCTCGGAGTGGAAAAATCCCTCAGACAAGGATTTATCCGGTATCATGTCCCACTGCTTCTTGAGAACCAAACTGTAAGGTAATAATACTGTTCATAATACAGTGATTACAAAGAATCTTTGCATTCGTTTGACTTATAGCTATAATATCTTTGAAAGGGGAATAGCAAATTACAAATGTGAAATGTTCTTCAATTAATAGATGCAGTCTAAAGGAAACTAATGGTGTTTACAATCTTCTGTAGCCAAACTTAACAAAACAAAACATGTTGCTGTTTATTGTATTTTAATTGTTTAGTTATGCAAACAAAAAAAAAGATTTTTGATGATATAGATTATAGGAAAATGAATAATTGGGTTTAGATTACAAAATTGTATTTTATTCAGTTTAAGAATGCCTTTTTTATAATAAGATGTTTATTGATATTAAATGTCATTAATATTTCATCAATATTATTGTTAAATAATTATACTTCTCAAAATATTTCCATGTCAAAGTGATGCATCACAGAAAAAAAAGTATCTTAACTAATTGTTTACTTTTAAAATATCCTCATTTTTATCAGTATCTATTGGAAATGAAAGATATAATTTCAATTCAAGACAGAAAGGATTTTATTTTTCCAGACTCATACATTGTGTTGATTAATGTCAATAATTTAAACTAACTAGATACACTTTCAGCAATCCTTTGCTAAGTGACATCAACATTAGCATTTTAAAATCCCTTTCTTTAAATTGTCAATGAGGTTTTAGAGCAAACTTTTTGCAGACTGCTATGATTAGCATTTAATTTTTCATATTTCAGTACTTAAATTAATTAATTTTTTTTCGTTATTTTTAAGTGTTTCGCTTGTTTACAGAATCACTTCAAAACCCGATTTATTTTTAGAGCATCAAAGGAAAACTTATGGTACTTCTGTAAAGAGAGTTCATTTCACCAGAACATTATTAATTTCTTCATAATATAAAAGTATTTTTTTTTATGTATGGCAGTAATTAAGACCAAAATAATTGCACTTACATTTGAAGTTGGTTCATAAGAATCGTACTTACAAGGAGACGAGACACACTTCCATGGCGTTTAGTGTCACTTTTATGAGATATGAATATATATCGGTTTGAGGCCAAGACTACACTGATTTCCCGATGATTTGACATTGTTTTCATTGATTTTTCAAGTATTAGCTTATTTCTGTTGTCCAGCAGGAGGAAATGTTGATGTGCATAATGCTTAAGCAGTGAACTTGAGATATGAGGTTCATGATTCAATTCTGCTGTGGGGCAGTTGTTTTCTCATTTTAAAATTCCATTTCTTTCTTTTTCTTTTTTCCTTCTTTCTTTAAGATAATGCTTTTTTTGTTTATTTGTTTTGTTTTTCTTGTTATGTTTATGAATATTATAGAAATCAGTAATGTACGATTAGAAGTAATAAATAATATTCTCAAACGAAATAATAAATTTAACGTGCTGTGAAAATCAGTAGGAAATGAAAATAAAGTAGCAGCACCTGAATAGAGTTGCCTTTTCTGATTCAATTATGGGGAGGATTTGGGAACAGCCGTTTCATCCTGCAACGGAATCATCAGCCCAAACCTGCCTCGCAATCCTATGTGAAGGTCACCAACCAATCTGGCAGTGACCCCCCAAAGGACAAAAGGAACCAAAGAAATTGATGTTTCGAGAGGCATCATCACAAACCTTTACCTACGACTCGTAGGGCAAAAAGGCATTAAATTAAAGAACCAAAAAATTCCAAAAGCTAAATATAAGCAAAATAATAAATTTAACGTGCTGTGAAAATCAGTAGGAAATGAAAATAAAGCAGAAGCACCTGAATAGAATTGCCTTTTCTGATTCAATTATGGGGAGGATATCCATCCTGCAACGGAATCATCAGCCCAAACCCGCCTCCCTCGATAAAAGGTGACTTTCATTTAGGATTGCGCCTTTCTGGTTCTTTTATTGAGGGAGGTGGGTTTGGGCTGATGATTCCGTTGCAGGATGAAACGGCCGTTCCCAAATCCTCCCCATAATTGAATCAGAAAGGGCAATTCTATTCAAGTGCTGCTGCTTTATTTTTATTTCCTAATATTCTCAAATGCATAGGTGAAAAATTAATATGTAAGAAAGTTTGACGTGCATTAAAAGTAATATGAAAAATGGAAAAACGATGAAAATACATAATCATTTGCTTTCACGCTATCATTGATGGGAATCTGGGACAGCTGTTTTGTCCTTATTAGGACTCTTAAGCCAGATTTACCCTTGATGAGCTAGCTCAGAACATGTGAAATAATATTATCCTTAACTTTTTTTATTAGAAGTTTTTCATTTATTAAAATAAAATGATATATATGTAAATACTCAAGCTAACTGAATTTTTTTAATCTTGTCCTGCTTTTTTTTCCTGTACTAATATATTTTTCTCTTGAGGTTTTGTTAATATTATTCATATTTGAACCATTAAAATTTATGGACAAGAATTCCATATTCATTTATAATTTAATATGTACAGACATAAATGGTTATTTTTTTTTTTCTGATAAGTAAGTTTTATACATTCCAGCGATTGAGGTATTTATTCTGATAATTCTCTTTAATGATCATATCTCTCTTACTTTTTTAATTGAAATTATTTTATTTATAATTTAATTTTGGAAAAATTAATTTTTTATGAGTGCTTTATTTATAATACTTAACTGAATTATATTTTAAGGATTCTTATTATACAGTTGAACAATAACTATAATTATATTCATGTAAGAAGAGTGATAAATTGACAAAGGAAATCTCAAAAAAGCCCCCCTGATCCACTTCTGTAAAGTTGACCCTAAATCACAAATTTAAAAAACAGATGTTATAATTTGTGATGGTATTGTTCTGAAAAAAAAAAAAAATCATTTGTTCCGGAAAAATAATACCCCAAAAAAATCTAAATAAAAATCTTGGGGAGCTTAGTATTGAAATCAATTTGAGAATTCTTCTCCATAAATTTTAATGGTTCAAATATTAATCATCTTAACAAAATGCCAAGAGAAAAGTGTATTAGTTTAGGGAAAAAAAAAGACGACAAGATTAAAAATAAAATTTAGCTAAGTTACCTACAGGGTTGTTAACTTTAAAGTTCCTTTACATAGAGGGCTCTGGAACGCATTCTAAGGCTCCAAATGGAAAGAAATTTGGACAACAGGTACTTCAAACGATGCGCACTCTGTTTATTGGAAAAAAAATACAAAGAAATGGCCAATAGATGGCGCTGTAGCAATACAAATCATCTGAACAGTGTTACAAATGTTCAGTGAGCCTACCATTGTTGTCTAAAACGTTTTTGATTCGCAAAGCGGCCTTTTCTATCACAGAACTCAAGATGTCTGCTGGAATTGCTAGAACATGATGTCTAATGTTGTCCTTCAGATCTGACAAAGTTTGACATCTTTCACGGTACGCCTGGTTCTTCAAAAAAAAAAAAAAAAAAAAAACCTTACCAGAAGTCACAGGGGGTGAGGTCTGGTGATCGGGACCTCACCCCCTGTGACTTCTGGTAAGGTTTTTTTTTCTGGTGATTGGGAAGTCCAAGTTGTCTAGAAATAACGGCTGATAACCATTCATTTGTAAAGTGCTGCCTTAACAAATTTTGAACACAATGGGTGATGTGGGGTGGTGCACTGTCCTGCATGAATATGTAACACTGTCTTCCTGAAGACTTGTGTTGTTGAAGAAGCTCTGGTTTCATGAAATTCGCCAACATGTCGTAATACCACTGTCCGGTTAAGGAACAGGTGCTGGCCCAGTTGGAGTTAACTCTTCAAAAAAATATGGCCCAATGATGAAAGTAGCCATAAATCACACAGTCACTTTTGGAGAATGCAACAGGACCTCTTGGATAACACAAAGGTTTTCTGTTACCCATATACGACAGTTGTGGAATTCACTTGCCCATTTAAGCAGAAGTGGGCTTTGTCACTTCAAAGAATGTTCCATGACCATCCATGAATGTTCCATCATTTGTGCCAGGAACTGAAGCGAAAATGTTACACGAATTTCTGCATCACGGTACTGTAGCTGCTGTAGACTCCTTATCTTGTACAGCAATATCTGATGCATCACTAGCCCTACAGTGGTATATGGTATGTCCACTACATAGGCAACAATTTGGGCACTTACATTACCACATTGAGATTGATTTGACAAATCCGTAGCTATATCTTCAATGCGAGAAGAGTCCACTCGTTTTCCACCTCTACCTGGTAGAACATCAAGTTGTCCTGTTGCTTCAAATTTTGCAATCAATCATTTTGTGGATAGTGTGAGCAGACATTGGTTCACTCCTTACATGCTTTTGACGCCAGAATTCTCTAACATCCGCAGCTGCATTGTTATTGTTCTGATAGAAAAACTTCACCAATTGCGCTTTTTCCTGTAACGTTGGCATTGCTCGTGAAGTGCCAGTAAGCATCTAATGCTTTTGAAGAGCTTTCTTTCCTTTTATAGAGCTGCGAGTCAACATTATGCAAATAACATTAAGCACGACCGTGATGCGACCTCCAATCAGAGAGCGACATATGACCAGTGACGAAACTCTTCGCTTTGCCCTCGTCAGCCTTAATTTGATGGAATTGCTTCTTGTCTTTCGTTAGTTTTGTGTTACTTTTCAGTATAGCATCTGCATTGTTTAAGTTATGTTTTTAGAGTAACACATGGTTTATTGTTTTTACGTTAGTTATGGTTAGCTATTGCTATAGCGCCATCTGTTGGCCATTTTTGTACTTTTTTTTTTCTTTCAATAAACGATGAGCATATCATTTGAAGTACCAGTTTTCCAAATTTCTTTCCATTTGGAGTCTTAGAACATGCTCCAGAGCCCTCTAGGTAGAGGAACTGTAATGTTAACAACTCTGTATTTAAATGTTTTATTTTAGTTTTCTAAATTGAAGTACTTCTAATTATAAAAAAAAGAAAGTTAATAATAATAATATTTATTTATTTCTAATTGTATGTTAATTTTCTGTCTAATATTCATAATATAACCTGGGGGGGGGGGGGGACATGAAAAAAAAAAAAAAAAGATGATGAAAAGAAAGAAATGAAAAGCAAATTTAACGTCCGTAATTTGCTTTTCATTGACTTAACGATATTTCTTGTTTGTAATTAAACTCCTTAGTTCCTTTCAGTGAAAGGACAAGGGTTTAATACTGTGGATTTCACAGGATTATTTTTTATTTTATTGTTTTTTATCTCGGCGGCCCATTCCCGGGATCGAGAATGCTTTTAGGTAAAGCTTTCGCGCAATTGAGCCAAACATCAAGGGTATATTCTGCTGATGATTCCTAATAAGGATGAAACAGCTGTTCAGAATTCCCGTTGATGTTGGCTCAATGTGTGAAGGCATATTTGTTGTCCGGTTGTGATTTTTTCTTTCAATTTAAAGAAAGAAATGAAATTAAAAAACAAAAAAAAATGCCCTCTAGCAGAATTGAACTCTTAAAACTTCAGATCCTCAAGATTTCCTCTGGAATCAAGAGGTTGTTAACAAGCGAAGACTTAAAAAGAAACAAAAGGGAATTGCAGGATGTACAGGGTGTGTCGTCTCTTTGTAAATACTAAAAAGAGAAAAAAAAAATCAGGTGTGCTGTTTATATGAAAGTTGAATAGTGAGACCCCATATGCTCACTTAGTCTGAAGTATTCAATATTCTAAGCAATTTGTATACCAATAAAATATCACTGACCTTTTTTTGTTTAGTAAAAAACAAATCTTAAAATTTAACCATTATCTTTTTCAGTTTTACAATTGCCTTATTAAATGGTATGTAGAACCCTTTGATTCAAATCTTAGTTATGGATACGTAATTAATTGTATCATTTAACAAAGATTTTGAGACCTTTCGTTATTAAAGAAGACCGAAGTCAATTGAAACAGAATTTGTTAATTACTTCTTAGTCTTTAAATTCATAATAATAAAAAAAACCTCTGATTAGAACCAAATAAACGAACATTATTAAACTTTTATATATGATTTCACTGCTTCTACAGTAATCAATTATTAAAAAAAAAGCAGGCCTAAAATGGTAAGAATAGTTAAGATAGGAAATGGATTTCTTCTTTTTTTTAATAGTTAATTGTTTTTCTGTGGTTTAGCAATTTGAACAAACATTTAATTGTAAAACTGTGATCTAGATCGTTTAGTAGCAATACTTTGAATTTGAGGAATCAGTTTTCAATGTTTTTCTTCTTTAATCTCTGTAATAACCTTAATATTTAATACTATATTTTACTTCATGAATAACTTATAGGAATTCACCACTCAGTCTTGCAAAACGATCACAAGGACAGACTCTTGTGACTAGAATTACAATTCACTATTTTTGTAAATATTTTAGCAAAAATATATTTTCGTTGAAATACAACATTTGTGGATTTTTATTTGATGGTGAAACATCATTTTGTAGATTCAATAAAATAAGCTTATTGGCTATTACATTTCTAAATGTCATTCAGCATTTTTGATGTTCTGTCATTTCAATAATTTGGAGAGCACAAGGAACGTAATAATGATTGCTCTTTGATTGGTCAGTTTTAGTTTAATGAATTCTGCACAAAATTTTTAGGTTTTGCGATCTGAGTAGTTTCACCATCCTGATCAATTGGAATGTGGGATTTTGAAAGATTAAGTAGCATCCAATGACTTTGACAAATTGCCAAAAATGTAGCCTCAAGATTTAAGACTTAGGAGTCGAAGTTATTTTTTTCACCATTTCTATCAGTAATGCTTCCTATTGTTACAATCAGAAATAAATGATCTTATTAAAAGACTTCTTTAAAAAAAAAGAAAAGCTGCTGTCCTTTTGTGGGCCCGGTAGTTGAGTGGTGAAGGCGCTTGGCTGTGGGTTGGAGGTGGCGGGGGATTTTTCCACGCTCCTTTCTCCTCCAAACGGGTTCTAGGCCTGCCCAGCCCTCTGTAGAAACTCCCAAGTTTCTTTCCCCGGAGTTAAAGGCGGGCGGGCGTGTGTCTGGCTGACCAACCGACCTTAACTTAGTCCCTTTGGTCACGAAGCGCCGGGAGCTCTTATCTGGCGTGACCCCAAGGACCTGCAGAGGCCTATAGTGGGTGGGAAACTTCAATTTTAAGCTTCTCTTTTAGATTTTAGATACCAAAGTTAAAGCAATTTCTTTTTCTTCTTAAAGAACTTGCTAGAAATAATAAATTTCTGAAAACATTTTAGAAATTTCAAATAATCAGGCAATATTTTAATTACTAGCACTTTTATCCACTTATCTAACTTTGTAATTTTCTCTTTTTTTAATTGCATTAGATTCAATCCTGGTGGAAAGGCGTTATGGTACGATGCTATCTTGGAATCTACCAGTTTTTAAAGAGATTAAAAGTGGCCAAAATGGCAAAAAACAAAAAGAAGAAATAACTATCTTTTGTCTCCTTACGAGAAACGCTCTACCTGTTGATAATCCATTCAGATCAGTTTTAATGATAGATTATGGAAAATTATCGAAAAGTGTTTTGGTAACTTTTCTTTTGTGATTTCAGAGTAATAACATTTTTGTAAACAAATTGCAAAAGAAAAGTATAGAAATGCTTTTGAAAGAATAAAATCATAGTGTATTTTATTTCTAATAAAAATATTTTTTTTGATTTTTGTGTTTTTTTTCTCTCCTAGCTGCCTTTGAACCAACTGCTTGAGTCGATATGTTTGATTCTATTTATTGTTTCTTTTTTTTTATTATTATTTTTATAATTTCTTTTTAGTTTACTTTTTATTAAAGAAAAACTTTTTAAGATATTTTAATATTAAATTACCATTCCCGATGAAATATTCATAAATTGTTTTGTAACAACGACAATTTCTTAATTTTTTGAAAAAAATTGAAATTTATTTCTGATAATAATTTTGAACATTAAATTAAAAAAAAATGCTGGACTTTTTATTTGTTTCAAATAAACGGTCTGTAAAATTCCTAATTTTATTTAATTGGTTTCATTAATTTAAAACTATTCTTTTTATAAATAAAAATATAATATTTTTTTTCATTTTATTAGTTTTAATAATGTTGTAAATTAAACGGAATTTAAAACAAAGAAGGAAAGAGATATTAGGCTATCAGTTTTATTTAAAGCAATTATTCTTTAAAATTAAAAACAAAAAAATCCTTGATTAATAAAGAATGCTGATTTTTTTTCTTCATTTTTCATATAACTATAGAATGTAGATTGTACTTACTACTTCTTAAAAAAAACGTGCACAAACAGACAGAATACTGAATTGATTGCAAAAAAAAAAAGACTCCAGACAACGCGACGTTTCGACGGCCTAAGCGGCCCGTCTTTTACAAGCTTCTTACATAAAATGGGGAAAAAAACTTAACGTCTTCTTTCCCCAAAATAATAAATAAATAAATAAAACTGATCAACAATCAAACTTCGCGTTGTCAAAGGAGGAGTTTATAATTTAATAAAAGAAGTTTGTGTAAGTTTATAATTTTGACTTTTAAAGACTCCAGAGTTCCAGCGTCAGTTGAATATCCGCTTTGTTTATTTTTAAATTATTAAAATTCTTTTCAAGTTGGTTCTGTAAACTAAAACATTGCAATTTTGTCTTAGAGAAGCGTTTTAACGTAAGTACGCTGTCATCGGTTAAAAACTCGTAAATTGAATCTCCAGAAATGACAAGACCCGAAAAACAAAAGGTAACTTTAAAACAATCTTCTGCAAACTGTATAAAAAGGTTTGAATTGCATTCGATTCAAAGTAATTTTTGTGTTATACAGAGAAGCCCATGCAATCAATTAGTGCGGAGCTTTGTGATAATATGTTGGCCATAAATCAACATTTCTTTTTCAATTTATACCATGTATTTCAGTTTTTAGATCGTTTTAAACTATACGTAACTAAAGGTTTTGCCCCTGCGCCCTTCAATCCAAGCCCACTTAACGATTTGCGACCCACATACTGTCCTCCAAATGAAAGTTGGCCGGCGGAAGTTTGAACTGCGCAGCCCTTCCGGTAGCTGATCAATTAAGTTTTCCTGTCACAATGGACGCCGTCGTCTGTTTTCACTGAGAAAGACGTTGATAACGCCAAGTTAAAACTTCTCTCGACTATTTAGCGTTATTTCAATACCAGTTGCTAACAATAAGTATTTATATAACTAAATAAATAAATATATATTTATAAATACAATGCTCTTTGCAAAGTAACAAGCGATTATCGTAATGGCGGCGTCCTGTCATAAAATCAGACGGAAGTGCCTGACCAGACTAATCGATCATACATGCGCAGATCTCACAAAAACAGGGCGGCCATCTCTCTTTTGGAGGAGAATAGATCTTTCACCCAAATGAAGATCACTACGTAAATATTAGCGTTGATGGGTGGGTATGGATTTCCTATTTTGTTTATAATTCCGATGCTAAGACAAGCAACGTCAAACATTGCATGAACGTTCCATTCATCTGTAGAAAATTAAAGCATTATTATTTTAAAAAAAAATAGTGACTTCTATTTTTCCGATAAAAAACTGATCAATATTTCTTGTTAATACAATATTGCGATTTGTATTGTAATTTTTAATCGTAGTTTTGTTAAGTAATCAATAATATTGGATATATGCAGTGAGATTGATTCTGATTCCTCTCTCTTACTCACAAGGGAAGTGCGTGACCTCGAACGCACGAAAATGTGCTTAGAATATAAATCGCTCATGCCAAAACCAGTGGTATGAGTCATTCTCATGCAAAACTGCACGTCTTATCACGAGAGACATTTGAATGATCACCTATTGAAGGTCCAAGAGAAGAATGTTCTCCAGTATGTTGTTATCAATATCTTGTAATACACGGGGCCTCGACATTTTGGATGGAGATGGCTCGTACTCACTTTGACTTGAAGGTTCATGTATATCTGCAGATGAACCTCTTGTACTGCTGGAAGAGCCACCTTCAGGTACGGGCTCTTCCTGTCCTTCAAAATCACTATACCTATCCAGCATATCTTCATGCATTTCTGCGTCATGCTACATAACATAATCGCGAACTCCATATCCTCGACTCCGATTACGTTTCCATATTCAGCATGTCGCAACTTTGCCTCTAACATTTTGACAACATTCTTGGGATTAATTCGCCTCATGATACCGATGTACACTGTTTACACTCTTAATCCACATCCGAACACTCCAAAAGACGGCCTCGTACTGCAGGTATACTATTCACACAACTAGATTAAGTACTTGTTAGTGCAGGTACAACATGCCACCGTCGGATGGCGCTGGCAGACAACAGCTGAGTTTTGCATGGGAATGACTCGTACCACTGTTTTGGGGATGAGCGATTTATATTCTAAGCACATTTTCGTGTGGTTCTCAGCATTTTCATGTCACGCACTTCCCTTGTCAGTGCTTTGGATTATAAATATATAAAGAACGCCATTAGAGAATTAATAATCCCTAATGGTTTATATTCGTACTCTTTTATTTAGATGAACCATGGGTGTATATAAAGGGAGGTCACACCCCCACCTCCCGAAATCTCAAAATATTGAGATTAGCTCTAAACATTTTCGTTTCTTTCTTTCTTTTTATTTGATTTTGTAGCATTTTTTTTTTTTTTTTTGGATGTTGGTGATCATTTCCCTAACTACTACTACTACTACTACCATCGAAATTAAGCCCATTAGATGGATTATCTAATATATGGTAATTATGTTGCAATTTTGTGTGAATGGAAACAGATTGGTTATTTCATTTATAATTCACATTTTAGCTATTAAATCTCCCATAAGTCTCCGCCAAAATATTGTAATGGTGTTGGGGAAGAGTCTTTGGGATCTTAAAGACAACGAGTCAAGTTCTGGAACTGAAGTGAATTAATTTATTACATGAAAACATTGGTTTTTTTTTATAGTATTTACATGGTGTGATTGATTGGTTAAGTAATTAAAAATATTCATAATGATTGGTCAAGAGCGTAACGAATTTAAATTAATTAACTGATTTAACGGAAACAACAGAGAAGAATTTAAAAATAAACAGAACAGCAATAATTAAGAAATAGAAAAGGAATAAATAACGGTTAACGATTAAAATGAATAAAATACAGATAAATAATTTCTACAGACAAATAAATGATTTCTAAAAAATATTTATTTACAAACTTTTACAATAAATCTTGGAAAATAAGAACAGTAATATATTTATCTTTACTATTTGTGCTTTAAATTAACGATGTTAAACAACTAGGTAAGACTGAATTAATATATAAGTTAATGTAGTAGCATTTATGGTTATTAATAAAGTAAAAATAATTCACTAATTATATTAATTTCTCAATATATTTTCCTCCCTGTAAATGGCTATCACGAATAGCCCAATGCGGTCAAGCACAAATGATTAAAATATTGATTCTTTCTCCCCCAATGCTGTTTTCGATGGACACACCCACACAAGAACAGCTGCTCTCGAGTTATAATCGTTCTGATAACAGTGTTTATTCAGAGTAGGGAAGTTTCGCAATGGAACGGAGTTAGAACAGAACTCAGTTAATAATTTAAAACCAAACAAATTTGAGCATGCTCTCCGCGGAAGAGTCTATCTGTGTCAATCTAATATTAGAAGATTGTTTATCAAAAATCAAAGATGTAGCAAGAGAAATTCCTGTGCCAACAAAATCACAAAGGCCTCTTGGTCCTATTGATGAGATGCACGACACACAACTATGGCATCAACTTCTTCCCGTCAATTTAAACAACCCAATCAACATAGAACCAGAATGGCAAGAATTACAACGCGTTCAAACACTCAGGTGAGCAATGTTTCAACTCGGCTATTCTAGTTACACAGTTAACAACAAAAGATATTTCTTAATTTTTCAATCTATTCTTTACTATCCATGATTGTAGTTCCATTTAAATATAAATAAGAATTTTAAAAAAATTCCAACTCTTTTTGCTTTTAAATAGGATAAGCAGATCTCGACGATCATCACTAGTGTCCTATTTTTTAGTAATTTAGACTTTGCAAGTTCAAATTGTATTTGACGGAATAGTCTCCAAAACATAAAATTAAACTATGGGTTAAAAAAACCACTAATGATTCTCAATGTGTTAATATACTTTTAGGGATCACTTAGAAGATTTAATTGTGGATATGATGAAGGAAATAGGAGACACCCTCACTTTCTCATCACTAACTACGAACTTAGAGAAAAGAAGATTGAAGATTTTAGAAGAACTGCAAATTTTTATCAAGTAATTCTAGCAATTTAATAAAAATGTTTATGAAAATACTAACAAAATATTCATTTTGAAAAGAATGAAATGTAGTAGGATACATAAATTAGTCGATATCAATTTTCGTCCTGTATTTCACGTTAACAATAACAACATTGTTGCAAATACAGGGGTGGTATTAAGTTTTGCTGCAGAACATTAAAGAAAATAGTCCATAACTAAACTCTTATTTTTGAGTAATTACTATCATATTAATAATAACATAATACGTATTGTAAATTGAATATAGAAAGTAACATTTGCAATATGTTATCAGATATTGGATTTAAAAAATTGAAAAAAATGAGTTGCTATATTTTTTTTTTGTTTCAATTTTTGCTAAATATTTTTTTTTAGATATAGGTGTTCTAATATTAATTAAAATGTGATATAAATATTACTTTTATATGCAGTTCACGATATTAAGTCATTATTATGACAAAACATATGAGATCCTGACTCTGGCAATGCGATTAGTTAAGCTGATGTTTTGTAATTAACGTCACATCTCTCAGTCTATTGCAAATACGGGTTGAAATTTTTGGGAGATCAGAAGACATTCTGCAGTTTCTTCCTAGTGTATTAAAATTTTATAAGAGGTACTAGCCGGGTTCGCTCCGGAACCCTTGCATATATAGCATTAAAAAAAAACAACTTTATTTATTTGGCAAATTAATATTGAGATCGGAGAATATACGACTTCCCAGCCCGTTATGACCTTCTCCGCTTAACTCAGGTGTATTGCGGGTTGGCGCCTCACACCTGGGGTTGCGCCACACACATTTTTTGCATGTATCTTGCAAACTCCGAAACATTTGTAAATGATTGATATATTGTTTGATAGAACTTTAAAATAACAATATTTTCTCAATATAATGTTCTCTTCCAACTTTTATACTTTTCGTTTAAATTGAGAAAAAGTCAAAATTTGACCCTTTAAAAGACGACATCTTGGAAACCAAAAAAATTTTTCGAAAGATTTTTGTAGCATTTTGTTTATCTGAAAAAGATCTACATTTTATCCATGTGCTTGACCAATCTATCTTTTATAGTTTGTTCACAAAATTGGAAACTTAAAAGTCTCATGACAGAATGACAGACAGAATAACGTTTTTATAATATATAATAATATCCCGATTTGAAATATTTCCTTGAATTTGGTGTCCGTATTGTTCTCTTAATTGGTCCTACATTGACAGGTTGCTTTTATTAAACTATGTGCTTAACAGTGAGTAAATCTGTTCATGTATTTGTACACACTCTTGAAGCCATATATAACCCCCCCCCCAAAAAAAAAAAAAAAAAAAAAAAAAAAAATTTTTAAAAGTAATTGTAAATGCTGTGAAAAAAAAATCAAAGGAAATAAGATCCGAAAATGCAGGAGATCTATTGGGCTACCTTTTTTATTTCAGCTGGTCTTTCTTTCTTTAATTTAGGGAGGATGTAACGACAACGCGATTGAATGAGTTACAATCGCAGATTTTACCAAAATCTCACAAGGCATCTGAAGCTTCCAGAAAAGACGACAGTATTCTATATTTAATGGTAAACAAAAAATTCGTTTGTTCTTAATTTAAAGGAAAAAGTACTTTTTTTCTAGCTTATGAATTTGTTTTTCCAAATTTCTTGCACTAATTTCTTAGTCTTTTCCGAAAGACTTATTTTATCACAGAATAAGTCTCTCTTAGAACAATGCAGTTTCAGATTTTTTTTTTAATTTAATTTTATTGTTTTTGCGAAACAGCTTCGTTAATTTGGCTCGAAAATAAACTTGATTGTAAATTGATATAGGTTAAACAATCTATGAGCCACCAAAAAAGCCGAAAATGTTGGATAACGCTTGTTCAAGCTGACCTTTGAACTCCAATGTTCAAAATCGAGAAGTGACCCTATACGAAAAACGGATATACTTACATATGAACTGCATTTTTGTGGCACATTCATAAAAACAAAACGGAAAAAAAAAGTTGTTTTTTTTTGCTTTCAACCAATCACTTTGCATATTTCTCACACACGTATTTGACATTGTATTTATACTAGCAAAAAAAATTACCCAAATCTACCGTTTTCATATATATTTTGATGAATTATTGTTGGGAGTCCAAAGGCGGCAAAATCAAAATAGTTTAGGGAGACAGAAAAACCTAAATTCCTTCAGCTCTCTGTTCCGAATTGATTATGTTACATTCTATCAAACCAAATTTTGAAGCTATGAACAATGTTCTAAATTTGTTCCAATGCTTATTTGAACAAGAATGAATTAAACTGAACCAGTATATTGAAGCATTTAAAAAAACAAACAGAGTAAAAACAAACTGAAAGTAAAAATCAAAGCCTCAGGTTTTAAGTTATCTGTAATAAATACAATTTAAAAAACATTGACATCAAAAATCATGGATTACAAAGGGCTAATGGGAAATATATCCATGAATATATACAGTAACAAAGGGGTCCAAATCATTGTATCATTACTCACTGCAGTGACTACCATGTGCCTAACCTATATGAAGAATCTGAGCAATGTTGGTATATTCATGGAATGATTGTAAAGAAAACTGGAGAACTCCAGGAAAACTTAGTATCGCGTTAGTTTCACCATAAATATACCTAAATACTGATGCTGAAATTGATGCATGCACTCTTCTTTTAGATTATCATAAAAATGAATTTTAATACATTATTAAAACAACCTATTAGAAAGAAAGCATACGTCACTATCATTGATAGATCACTAAAAAACAATCCATTGAAATCTGAGATGGAATATGGTCGGAATATTTTTCATAAATTTTCCTCCTCCAATAATACTTTAATACAAAAGAAATATTTTATTTACATTAAGCACTTTGAAATTTCTAATAATGAAACTTGTTGATGATATTTTGTTATAATTGCTCCAGGACAGACTGCAACGAGATAAATTACGATGTTTAAATCAAGTGAAATATGCAAAAAACCAAGCAGATGCTTACATTAATCAAGTGAAAAAGAAAGGAGAATTGGAAGAAGAAAGAATTCGGAACAAGTTGAAGGTAAAAAAATAATGAACTACAACCATTTCTTTTTTATTATTTTTTTATTTTGATTATAAATATTATTATTATTATTACTTAGCTGAAATATTAAAGCTTCTTGCCCATTGATTCTTCAAACGAGAGTAAAGAGGAGGCTCATGCGTTATCAACCTATTGTATCGAGAGCTAGTCTTGACTGTTGACGCACCAGTACAGGTATAAGATAAAAATTGAGAAAAAAAATATTGGTACCCACTTGACAAAGGCTTGTTAGTGAACTCTGTGACCCATTTACAGGAGTACCTTACACCTGGAGCTATCAGATTTTTATTATAATAGTAATTATTATTATTATAATAAAAACTAATTGTATCTAAAAGCAGTTATTGAATGGATATGAAATCCGACATTTGCACGTGTGAATAAGAAGTGGCCACATATATCTTAATCTTAAATGCTTCTAAAGGTGCCTTAACTGTACTGTTTCCCGTGTTGTCATTGTAAAATATGGTAGTTATCTATTCCAAGACAAAAGCATGATTCAAACCTATTTCATTTCTACGAAAAGGTCTGATGCAACCTACGAAAGATTGTGGCACAAGTTGTAAGGACGATATAAATGAAGCTCTGCTTGAAGTAACTCTGAGGTAGTGATACAAATACTACCTAGATATACATCTAAATGTACAACCACCTAAATATACATATTTATATCATTTTTAGATAATGTTGGCGATATGCAAGATTACAGGGTGATCTTTAAAGGGTACAGCATCTCTGTAGAGAACGATCGCGGTTCTAATATTGGTTCTAATTAAGTTAGTCGAAGGATTAATAATCCTTCAGATCCATCGTGACGTGGTTGCAACCATTGACGCTGCTGTCATCTGAGAATCATATTTGCTTGGTCAAAATATATTGCGATATATCGGCTTAACCAGTCAGCATTAGAAAGATGAACTATACGGCTCCTCTGAAATTTGCTCCCATCTCCATACAGCCGACAAATGAGCTGCCAATGCTTTTTTGATTAAAACAAAGTCATTCAATTCTAGCAGTTCTTGGTTCAAAAGATGTAAGGCCTTCTTGGACCAATCATAGCTCAGATTAACCGAAAGAAGAGATACGTTCCTGAGAACGTCTTTAAGTAGGATTTGTATGTAACTCAGAACCTTGATGAACAGCACATATACGGTAATAATAATAATAATAATATGCATACTATAATTAATCTAGATGTCCGCCACTGGTCTGGTGCCTCACACATTGCACCACAGCCTCAGCACACTAGGACTTCATAAAAACACTTATGCACAACTCCTGAAGGGTGTGGTACTCAACACAACACGCATAGTTAGGAAATTTATGGACACAACCACACATCTCTAACCATTCTTCCACAATTTTTTTTTTTTTTTTTACACTTGGCAATATGTGCTTTGGTCCTTGACCTGCCATTTTGACTTTGCTGCGGAAACCCACGGTTTGAAACTTTTACATAATAGTACTATAATGGCTCAGATATGGTAATAATAGTGCAGTGTAATACTATGGAGGCATAGTCCTAAGGGTAAAGACAGACTCACAAAATCAAATAAAAAAGTAAAGATGAAAGTGATGCTGTGCATAAGCGACTGTATAAACGATGAGACTAGCCCTAAAGATGCTGCGCTAACGAACCGTTTAGGCCATGCAGGTTTATTTACATGTGCAAGAAATTAATTCCCGAATTATTAATTTAATTATAAATTATCCTTATCGGGATCTTGGGAGCCTGTTCGTAAGTATGGAACTCTGCAAGTTATGTCGTTCATAACCTGGGGACTGCCTGTATTTCCTAACTTTAATATGTTCTCTGTATCATTTTGCAAAAAGCGACTTTGATCATTGAACTATATTATTTGATTTAAATATTTTCTTAGTATTTAATCAATCATTTACCGTCAGATAGCAGCACTTGCATCTTTCAAATTATGTTCAGTTATATTGTATTTCAATACCTATTCTGATTATTATTGTTATATTTTGATTTAAAATACATATTTTCATAGAAATCTTATCCAATTTTCTAGCATAAATTTTCTTGTGGACATTTTTTTAAAATTAAATGAATCTGTTTTAATTGAATGCATCTGGTCTATTGGCGTTTAATGAAATACATATTTTAAATGTTTCATGGCGAGAACTATTTAAAAGATTGTTAAAGAAATTGAGGGACCTTCGGAGAATACTCACATCAGTTCTCAGAAAAATAAAAAATAAAATACTGTAGAAGTCCTTTTTTTTTTGAGGGATTTCCTCACTCCGGAATAAGATGTTATCTCGATATTTCGGTCCCGTGCCTCGGGCCTTCTTCGAGAGATGTATAAAAGTCAATCACATGAAGGAAAGCGCAGAACTCAAAACTTCTGTCGTTAGTTTCTCAGATAAGTTGCTCATGATGTTGGCTCCAAAAAAATGGAGGCCACACTGTTAAGAAATTGTCCCCAAGGACTCCGTTTCAAATGTTGCATTAAGTAGGTTATTTTTTTTCTTCTTTAATATTGTATCTCTCATTTTGTTTTTTAAAGAAAATTTGAAATGTTTTAGAATGAATGAATTTGACAGAATCCTGAGGAATTTAGGAATTTTGTTGCTGTTAACTATATATACAGTTACACTAAGCAAAATGTAGGAACTTTCATTGACCATCTCTTTCCAATGTTGGCAATGCTGCTTCATCTCTCTTGTATAATGAAAAAAACAACAAATAAACAAAATAACGGATTTTGAATCTTACTGTTTAGCAGTTATATATGAATTGAAACACATTATAAATCTTTAGTTTGTCTTTTTAACAAGAGAATTTCGTTTTCATATTGAATACCCTTTGTTTATTTACAAAATAAAATTTTTAATTTGTTTTCCTTGAATCTTAAAAGAAGAAAATTAAAAGGAAGCGAAAGACATTTCATCAGTTGTATTCTTACCGTAAGAGAAAAAAGCTGTAAGTGTGAGACAAGGCAAATCAAGACTTTGCCAAAAGTTATCTAAATGGGGGCCATTTAGATAAAATTGTTACTCAATGAAGACACACAGGGAAAAATATGGGTGTAATATAACAAGTCACTTCCAAAATTAATAATGATTTCTTTATTTTCAGAGTTTAATGAATAATGTAGATGCTGAAGAAAGAACTCACGAGGCTCTAATGAAATCTCTGGAAAAATCCATTCAGGTAATTTCAAACTACAGTTTATTCTACCAGTTAATTAATTTTAATAACCTAAACAAAAAATTGCATGAAATCCAGAAAAAAAAATCCTATTTTTCTTCAAAAGAAACCTGTTATATTTTGATTTAATATTCTTTGGGAACCAAGTTTCCTGGAGGTTAAGGCAGGCTTTTAAATTCCCAATCTCCAACAGCCAAAGAGACATAGATTTCTCAATGTTAATATAAAATAATGGAATAGCAACTCCTTTTCTTAACATTGAAGATATGTAGGAAATACTAGAATATCATCTTCAAACTCTTGACCAAGTGGAATGTAGAGATGAAAGCTTATCCAGTGTTATTCCAGAGACTAGGACGTGTAGGTAATGAGAAGAATTGATTAGCAATATTTCATTTTTATAATTCATGCATTTTCTTCTTACATTCATTTCTTATTCAATTTATATTTTGCAGAAACTGGAAGAAACAGCAGACTACTGGAAACACAAATTTGCAGAAGATGTTTCTCTGAAGGATGAAGAAATTGAAGATAAAAAATGTCAGAGAAAACGTGATAAAAAATTTTATGAAGATACAGTGAAATTGGTAATTTTATTTTAATGTTCAGGGCAATGATTAATTGTTGAATTATTACATCATTTATTAAGCCTTGTGATAAGATGTGGTTCTTAAAGAGATAAATAGACAAGACAAAGTGCAGTGTACATTTGAGATAGATGTATATTTCACATTTAGTAATTTTAATCTCCACAAAAACTTTGCTTTCCATTTCTGATGACTAATCAAAATAATTAGTAAGGTATTAACTATAGCACAAGTTTATTGTTAATAGGTCAGTCACAAACCCTAAAGTAATAGAAAGCTACTCAACTTGGTTGTGGTTTTTTTTTTTTTTTTTTAACAAAATTCTAATTATAGTAAAACTATTAAAACTAATTTTTATAAAGAATTAACAGAGTAATAAAAGAAACTGATTTAGTTTTAATAAATTTTTAATGAAATCAAAATTCTTAATAATATCCACTGAAGTTTAAAATATTAGAATAAAGCATTCCTTTAGCATTCATATTAAGATGAAGATTTGTCAAAGCCTAAAATATAAAAATGATTAAATTGTAGTTAGATGCTAAATAGATCAATTTTGATATAGAACAATTATTAAACTATTCAATTTTCAAATGCTCACCATTATCTTTTAGGTATCTGCTTGCATTTGATGAGAACCCGATTGATTAAATTAAATACCACTTATATGTGTGTAATGCACAAAAGTATTTATCATATTTTTTCTATATCAATATATATTGGTAAAATTATGACTTAAGTAAACTTTTGAATATTGATAATGTAAATAAACCTACCTTGCTCTGGAATTGGAGGCAATGATGAATACGTTTGGTAGAAGATAATAAACATTGATGATTTAGCTTTGTACAGTGCAGAAGACTTGTTATTCTGTGGTAATATGCTTTTATAATTTCTGGAGAATTTTTATAAAGATTGGCATCATGGAAAGCAAAAACAAATTGTGATGATAATGCCTTTTGTGGAGATCAAATATTGTAAATGAGGGCTTAAATTAATGATTTCAGGGTTTGCAAAATTAAAAAAATGATTTCTTCAAATATCATAGGTGAATTTTAGCAAAAGTAAAAGGTTATCTGAGCAGGTTAATTATTACTGTTGTGTTTGATTAGTTAAAGAAGTTCAGGAATTGACTTTAGACCATCTACACATTTCTGTCATCCAAAAATATTGCAAAGAATATAATGGAAATTTTCAAATAAATTAATAATTGGAATCACTTTGTTAATAACTGACTACATTTAATATTTCAATGAATATTATCACAAAAACAAGTATCATTCATTGAATCTTTTTTCAATTTTTTGTATCATCTACAGATTGATATATTAGAAATATCTGTGAAGATGTTGAACTTGAAAAATGGATTTGATAACTACATTTCTGACAAAGCAAACTTGATAACCGAGGAATAGCAGATGATTAATGAAGTATTAGTTTTCGAAGCCATAATTAATCCATATTTGATTTTAAAATCCATTTTATACTATCCATTTAAATAAATCCTTTTTGGCTTTTTTATGATTGTTGTTCATTCATCTACATAAAATACAATGAGTTTTTCTGACAAAAAGAAATAACATTTTTTTATAAAATATCATTGTACTTTAATATTATTATTATTTGCTTGTGTAAATTGCAATACTACAGAATTGAATCAATTAAGAAGTATCCAACTAATCCTTGACATTCTTCATAACATTCTAAATATATTTATAATATACAGCAATTCTATGACATAATCAAAACCATCAACTTCATGATATTTCATACTTCTGAATAAGAACAAATTCCTAAAAGTGAGTAATGTATCTTTTGGTTTCATAAAGCAATTTGAGAGAGAAAAATGTAAATAATTTTTTAATTTAGGAAATTTGATTGTTATTCATTTTTAATAATGAATTATATGTAAATTAGTTTCTTAATGAATTAATTATTCTTATACATTTCTGAAAAATAATGATTTGTGTTATAATAATAAGTTATAGTAAGATTTCGAGAATTTTTTTTTTTTTTTTTAATTCAAAATTTTGTAGTTATAATGATTGATGGAAATGTAGAGGAGAAAGAATTAAGTTTTCTTATCCTCAAAAATTACACCCGATGAAATTTCTCGCTCAGAGGAATAAATATTGTGAAGATTAAAATTGATGTTTTTGATTATGTTATAGAGTTGCTTTATGAACCTTGATGTTACTGAATACTTACAAACAGCAGGTGAATATTTACTGTTTTCTGCATTAGGAATTTCACTTTTTTCAACTTCATGAGCTTAGAAATTAACTGGTAATTGTTTTTATAACTGTCCACATTGATTATCAACAATAAATTAAAATAGGATTTAAAAACAGACTTATCTCACTTTTGTTTTTACAGATTGAAGAACAAACTAAAATTATACAAGATGACAGAGCAATCAAAGCAGAAATCAAAAGAAAAGAAGAGGAGGAAAGAAAAGAATTAGAATCAGCTACACGGGTGAATATTTGGGGAACTTTTTATTATTTTATTTTTTTCTCTATTAGTTGAAATTTCTTAGTTGATAATTAGGAAAACTGAATCAACTGAAATGATGACTAGAATGTAAGTGAAAAGAATTTCTAACAAATGCTGAATTTATTCAGCAAACTTGTAAAGAAAATTTTTATTTCTTGAAGTAAGTGAAAAAGGGAATTTTATATTTTATGTACAATATTAAAATTTGCAATATTACGAAATTATCTTTTGACATTAAAAAAAAAAAAGGATTTAGTTAGTCAGGCAGTATTTGGAAGGATTTCTTTGATCAGATAATCTTAAATGAAAATCATATCTCGATGTGAATTAATACTGTTTATCAAATATTCATTCTTGTTTGGGTTCCTTAGATTTTTAGGTAATTCTTTAGCCTCGGCTGGTAAAGAAAGTAGCATTTATTTCAGATCTTCAGTTTTAATGATTAGTCAGCACAAAATACCTGTAAAATTCCTGTCATTTATTCATCTGCATTTCAAATAGAAGATGCAATTAGTAATTACTAATTTTGATGGTAACAGCAGCACTGACTCTTTTAGCTTTCAGGCTGTATCCAATATTATTTTTATGGATTCTGGCCACATCCTATATCTAATTTAATTTGCTGTTACATTGAAATGGTACGATTAAATGATTAGGCTTGAATAATGTTACTGCCCTCAAAGTGGAGTATATGGAACTTGGGAAGTAGCTTAACCAAAAGGGTATCTGAATGCACTAGCCAGATTTCTCCAAAGAAAATCATATAGATAATAACTCATGAAATAAAGAATTCCATATTTAACAGATAAAAGCCAAGAAATAACCGGCATTTTAATATCTAATTAGTCAAATACCAATCTTATACAGCTCTACTTGTTTTAGAATAAAAACTATCTTCAGAGAAATTCATTCATTACAGTTGGTCTAATGGATAATTCCAACTGCATGCACTGCAAACTTGACTCGTCAGTGCTGCGACACTTTCCTATTCTTCATGGCATAAGATTTGTTTCTTCTTCTGCTTATAATTTTTATTGGTCTCCTTGAAATCATTGGTCAAAGTTGCTAATGATAGTGAAAATAGGATTAAAAATAAGATGTTTAAGCCTATAAAATGTTGGACTTTAAATCTAAATACATATACCCTCTGCTTGACAACAATTAATTACAGAGCATTACCTGTAACTTTGTGTGAGGATGCTGTTATGTTGATAATGAGAACCCTTTTTATGGAAAAGAATAAATTAAAATGAAGTCAGTTCTAATGGTCATGAATCATCGACTTCACAAGGTATAACGAAAAAAATGAATTGTCTAATTTCCATTATTATCAACTGAAAACTAGGAATATCAATTCCTAACATAGAATTCGACAATTCAATGTGATGTAGAGTTGTTTACAAAAAATGGCTCGAATTGCATGATTATAAAATTAGTTGAAAAATTATCACCACAGTTTTTCAAAGTGGAAAATTGTGATTTATAAGCTAACTCTACATCAAACATTTTGAATCTGTTTTATTAATTATTTTTGTATTGTATTTATTTTTTAATTAAAAGATCCAATCCTGGTGGCGAGGTTTGATGGTTCGCAAATGCCTTGGTCCATTCAGGAAATACAAGCATCTCCTGAAAACCGTAAAGAAAAAAGGTAAAAAAGTTAGTAAATCTAAGGAAGCTACATCAGGAGAAGACAGTGATACTCAACAAAAGCAAAGTAAAGAAAAGAAGACGAAAGGAAAGAAAAAACCCAAAGCAAAACCAAAGCCAAAACCTAAGAAAAAAGAAAAGAAACCAAAGAAGAAATAATACACTTTTTTCTCAGAATTTTTTTTTAAAATACTTTTTTTTATTAAAAATGAAAAATAAATTTACCGTGCTGTGAAAATAGTAAATAAATAAAGGAAAAGAAAAACAGCACCTGAACAAAAGAAGAAGAAATTGGATGAGTCCGTTGCAGGATGAAACGGCCGCTCCCAACTCCTCCCCATAATCTAAAATCAGAAAGGCAATTTCTTCTTCTTTTGTTCAGATGCTGTTTTTCTTTTCCTTTATTTATTTACTTTTTTTATTATTAAAATAAATTTTATAACTGAATTTTTAAAAAATAAAAATAAATTTATTATTTAAGTCAGTAGCTCAGAACATGTATTTCTTTAATCAGTTGTAAAAAGAAAAGATAAAGGGATAATTTATTTTTTATTAGCTAAACAATGTAAGTAGCAAAATTTTGAAAATGTTGATGAAAAGTTGACATGCATTTGTAAGTTGTTTTTTTTTTCTAATTTACAATGTGTCTATATGCTATAAATATTTTATTTACAACCAGATTCAACTTACTAATTCTAATATGAGTAATGTTAAGTCAACAAACACTTGATTCTCTGTGCTTCACAAAACCTGCTGCCTTCCCCATAATCATTATTGCCTAAGTTCAAATCCCCTGAACTTAGTACTTAAAAACTTTATGGATACTTTCTATATTTTAAAATTTTTAAGTTATTTAAAGAATATTTAAGATAGAAATCAGCTACAATCTAGTAAATATGATATTTTCTTAGATTGTGATCGACTTCTCTCTTTCACTATTTCAGACACTGAATTTCAGCTTAGAATAAGATATAAAAAATTTATGGTTTAAAATCAGCGCAATAACATCTCACTGAATTTCTGTCTACATAATTACATTGTAATGAAAGATATCAAAAAATAACTATAAATACTTTTAAAAAAAAATAAGTTAAAAATATGAGATTTGAAGTCGTGCTCTGATAAGGCAGACTGCCATCTTCTGAAATCAGCTTTTCAGCCTCAAACCCAGGAAGATGAACATTCCCTTCTCCCTAATGAAATGTCTTCGTTAAGTTTTTAATTATACTAATATGAGACAAGTAGGATATTCTGCAAAACTGAAGTAGATGATTGTATTTATTTTTTTTTCCTGCTTAAACAAAGCCATTTTGGGATTGAACTGAATGTTAGAGATACTGAAAAATTACTTTTCCTGTTCAAGCCAAACAAAAACATTCAGAAGCTGCAATGTTATCATTAATGGCCTTTCTTGTGGAGGCACTTAAAAAAAATTTTTTTTTTTTTTTTTTTTTTTTCCTATGCAGACTTGTCATGTTTGACTTACAATCCAAATAAGCATGGTAACAGAAAAAAAATACCATATCCAGGATAGGATTAATAATCATCTTTAAAATATTTTATCAAGGCAAGAGTTACGAAGTTTTTGAGAACAATTAATGAGGAAAGTTTTATCTTCTATTAGCAGATCAGTAAATTTTTGATATCGTAAATAATTCAAATTATAAACATCTCCAAATAACTATATTTCACCAATTCACTTAACTTGTTTCATTAATTTAGTTGTTAATGATCTTACTTTTATGGCTCTAAAAAAAAAAAGTTCCTTAATCAGAAAAAAAAGGATATTTTTTAAAAATGTTCAATCATCAATGAAACAAAAAAAAAAACTTTAACAAATAAATAAATAAACACTTTATAATGAAAATAATTACTAAATTTCCAATTTCTTTATTAGTTTTATTATCTAACAATTATTCATAAGTATTTAACAGTATTATTATACAATAGATTTAACATATGCTCTACATGAAGTTTTAATAAAAATTAAGACTTGATTATTACAAAATATTAAAAACTAAAGTTCTGTACAAAAAATTAAAACCTAGATATTCTATAAATTATGAGCTACAAAACTAAACATCAGCTCATATAGGTCTGTATTTGGGAGGAGCGACAGGGTTTAGCGTTGGGCTCCTCAAGCATGAGACCCAAATTGTTTATTGCTCCATCTGGATCTGTTTTGAAGCGTAAGAATAATCCTTGAATCATGGCAGGACTAACATCAACATTTAAGTTAATTACTTTATTTACAAAAGTTTCAACTTTATTTTCTGATTCCTCAGGATAAAAGTTTTTAAACATTTTGGCAAGTTGATATCCTGTACAGTAAGTAATGCATTCCTTCATGTCAATGCGTCCAGGTCTCACTAGAGCAGGATCAAGCCTAATAACAGAGAAAGACTATATTAATAGATAATGACGACTGATTAGAAATTTCTCTTTCATAATAAATCCACACTCAAAAAAAAAAAAATTATTATTATTTCTATGTAAGATGAAAATAATTACAAATGACAATAGAAATTTGTATTTTTGATATTAAATAAAAAATAAATAAAACCAGATATGTTTAATAAGTGGACGAGTTTTGACTAGATTATATTGGTATGTTGAGCAATACCTTTCTAAAAAATTTGTGGTCATGAACATAATTCGAGCTTCAGTTGATGCAACACCATCTAGGCAGTTTAGAAGTCCGCTGAATGTTATACGGCTTAAACCTTCATAAGCTGTTTTCGCTATAAAAATAAGAAGCAAACCTTATTAGAAAACTATTTCTAGCTTTTATTATTTAGATAGAATTTAAAAATAACCTACATACCATAAAAAAAGTATATTTATTCAATTCCGGTATGTATTTATATACATAATGTCCGATGCTGATATTGTATTAATTATAAAGAAACTGAAATAGAATTGACTGGTGACATGGAATAAAAAATATTTATAGATGGACTGAAAAAATTCAAGCAAAAGTTCAAGAAATTCTTTAATATTTTTTGAATGGAAAAGAAAAGCCGCAAACAGAATGGAATGGCAGAAAAAGAAAACAAAAATTGGAAAATATTCAGCCTGCAGTGAATTCAAAATAGTTGACGATGGTACATTCTCTCCCACATTTGATCACAGTCCATTCTTTGTTTTCTATTTAAATCCATCAGGAAAAGTACATACTATTTGAAGTTGTAAACACTATTTTTCCTAAATTAAAATAAAAAAAACCACATTAAATATAAATTATACAAATAATGTCTTATAGATGTTGTAGGTCTTCAGTTGACAACTCTTAGAAAGAGTATTTTCTTATTTAATGGTTATAGTATCAAGAAATGAAATTTTTTCTTCAAAGTAGAAACAGAAAAATGTAATTTCTCTTAGTTTTTCATTAAAACAAGACTAATCCTGATATACGATATGCCAAATCACTTCAGTTCCTTTTGTGACTACATGACAATGTTTCTACATACAAGGTGTAACAGTTGGACCTGGTCAATTTTAAAGACAGCAGCAACAATCAAATAACCGGATCAATTTTGACTTTTCACCAGTATTTCGGCGATGATGTATTGGTTCTCTTAGGTAGTTATTGTGGGTATGTGACCCTTTCACAGCATGTTTTGTTACAACAGAACCAGTGTGTTTAAATTTCTTCTTGACTGCATTTGGTTTCATGTTTCGGAGAAAACCATATTCCTCACCAGTAAATGAAAGAAACCCTTTATCATATTCTGTGAATCTACATATGTGTGTATTTCAGAGTTGCAGATTTATTCAGAGTTATATATTGTTGCAGAGTCTAAATTTTTAACTTATTTGTCAATGAACCAATATCCACAAGTCAGTGACTGAAACTTACTGATTTCCTCAATCAGTTATTAGTCAATCATTACTTTAATAACAGTTTACTTTTCTAAACACTGTTGTTAAAGTATTAAACAATAATTTATTAAAATTAAATAAAACAAGAAATGAAATTCAGCACAAATTTAACCAAATTGCTTTTCTGGTTCAATTATCGGGAAGGAATCGGGAACGGCCGTTTCGTCCTACTTGGTCCCGATCTGTTTCTTTATATTATCAGCCCGATTTTTTAGTTGTGGTAATTAGCACAACATTTATTGTTGATGTTTTTTGTTCTGCGGGGGTCACTGCCAAGTGTGATGGTGACCTCCACTTAAGTATCTTGCCTTTCTGGGTCTTTTATCGGGGAAGGCGGAGATCGGGCTGTTGAGTCCCAAGTAGGGCGAAACGGCCGTTCCCGATTCCTTCCCGATAATCGAACCAGAAAGGCAATTTGGTTAAATTTGTGCTGAATTTCTGAATTTCATTTCTTGTTTTATTTAATTTGAATTATTTTACAGCATGTTAAACTCCTTTAACTCAAGTAATTTATTAAATTTAACACTTATATTATATAATGTTTCTGATACTCATGAAATAGAAATCTCAAATTTCAAAATTTCCGTCCAATACATTTTGAAAGTTTGTTACTTGCTCTTATAATTAACACTTAATCATTTTTATTTTTTGTTTTTTGGAGAGACAACAATTCAAAAATTATTGTTAACAAAGCACTAATTTCAGAAAATTGACTTTTTCACTTTCCTTAATTTAAACATGGCTGTATATTTTTGCCAGATCAAACTAGAGCAAACAAACATATTTGTAGCTAGATTTTGTAAAATTTGTAACCTGACAAGAAAATTTATCATATATACAACAAATATATACGACTTATTTAACAGACCTTCTACTGAGCTTGAAATACATTATACAACTGCAGTCATGACAAAATAAAAATGACACAAAAATTGATTGATAAGTATTGTAATCAGAACAAATATTAGGCTGGCTTTACAAAATTATATTGAATAATACTTTTATTTGAAAAATAACGATATATATATTTTAAAATAAAACTTACTTTTTTTTGTTTTTGATTGAATGATGATTATATGTCGGTTAATGGGGGATACCACGATATTTATCAGTCTCAAATTCCAAGACTTAAAATTACTTCTGCTTTCAAATTTTTGAGTGAGATGTACACGTCAATGAAAAATAACAGCAAGTGCGGGAATAGGCTTGGTTTTTATGGACAAACTATTAGTTAAGCTTGAAAGTATATAACCATAGGGTGATTATAATTAAAGTGATCCTGCTCTCAGCTTGTTGATTCTAATCAACATATCTCAAGGAAAACTGATATGTATGCTACACCATGGGGAAGCGATTTCAGATGAAAAAAAATAGTCCAAAGTTTTGCTACTAGGTGGCATATATGCTGGTAAAAGAATTATGAGAACCACTTGATGGGTATAAAATGCCAGCGTTTATTGCAAGCAATCCATTTTGAAGGATTACTGTAATGGTATCACGCCCTTGGGGAAGAAAGACCATGCACCGTTAGTAAAGTTATTTTATCAGAATAATAGCAATAGCTTGGCTGCAATGAGAGCATATTGTTGCTTGAAATGCCTGCAAATAGGGCTCATGTCTAAAAATGGGTTACAGAAGATGATTAATTTTGCTTTCTTCCCCCCCCCCCCTTTTTTCTTTATGCTTACATTATTTTCAAATAAAGCAGTGGTAAAACTGAATTCTGAATTACAGAAATCTTTACATTCATTTTTAGAATTGAGAAATATTTCAATTTTAAAATCATTCCTCTCTATGCTTTAGCTTCTAAGGTGACTTCTCTTTATATTAATCTTCATTTTATTGTACATCCTCTTCATATACACAATATTTTGCTCAGAACAATTTCTGAACTTCTTAGGCATAGTTAAGGAGCAGACAGATAAATATATCTGTTTGTCTGCTCCTCAACTATACCTGAAGAAGAAATCATTCTGATTGAAATATTGTGCATATAAAGTGTACAAGGAAACGAAGATTAATATAATTTTTAGGAAGTGAAGATTCTCTTTACCTTCTTTCGATTCATCTCTACTTGCAAAAGCAGCATCAATATCTTCCAATAATATTATTGTCTGCTGTGGTGCAACACTCAATAGATGATTTAATCTGTCATCTGACAAACCTCTTTCGCTAAGATTTAAAACACAGATGCTGTATTCCAATGCTCCAGCTAATGCTGTACTGAAATAGAAAATGCTTTTATTAATTGCCAAATTATTTTTGTCTATATCCTTTATTTTTTTTTCCATTTACACTGAAAATATCTGTAAATTCTATTTATGTTCTATATATTTCTAATACAAAATGCTGAAATATGAAATTAAACTTATTGACTTAGATATTGGCCAATTCAGACAGACTGAAATGTAAACTTACATGAAACTACTTTTTCCACAACCAGGAGGCCCATATAAAAGATAACCTCTTCTGTAGGGAATTCCTGAAATGAAGGAACACAATATTGAAAATAAAAAAATATATATCATAATACAGAAGCTGCAATTACTCAAGTTCAGAACTAATATCACTGAAGCATATTTTGATCCTCAGGTAAGTGAGGTTGAATGATTTCCTCCCTTTTTATATTGGTGCACCCAACCTTTTAAAATAATGTTGGAAATTTTAAATTTTTTTAGAAAGTTTAAAATTAAAATGAAATTTCGGTAACAGGCTTTGAAATTGTTTATTACTTAAAAGTAAAATTTAAATATTGACTAGAGATTTAAGAAGTGACGTCGATAGAAAATTAAACCGGAACTGTAGTACTGCAGTTACGAAAATATAGGTTGCCAAGGTAACAAAGAAGCAACAGAACAGATGAAAGAAAATGGCGTCCTGCATTGATGTCTGTATTAGCGGTCAGGCTATTGACATCATTAAATATAATGGATATAACTAAAGTAACTTGTTAATTGTGTGCTATAAAGTTAAAGGAATGCTAAAGGCAAAGTTTGAATTAACTGTAAAGACTAATTTGTAGACTTTGAAAAGTAATTCAGGGCTATTGTGGTCAAAATATCGATTAGGGTTAGCTATTGCAATCGATCGACATATTAGTAAGCAGAAGTGATCCAAATGGTAAGCGACACGATATCGGAATTTCGGAAAGCCTCAACGCAGATAGAATTTATCGAGGAGTTGATAAATTATCAGCGGTCATCGAATTTGTGAGTATGTTCCAATTTGCATAGAACAAGGAAACGTTAGGGAATTGGACACAAACAAATCTCATCAACACAAATGAAGTAATATTTGGATTCGAGGCACATCTACATATATTAGTACTACAAAGAAGAATACAGAACTTTAACTTTGATGCAAGGTTTAATTTGAAGTTAGGAAATTTAGAGAACTTCAGAGCAACACAAGAATTTAGCAAGGGATGCTTAATTAAAGAAATGGATAAATATATTAGAAGAGTTTAAAAGTAATATATTTATGAACTTTTAGTATTAACTCACATAAGATGAAAAATTATTTGTGAAAGACTATACTATGAGAATAGTGAATTAATTGTCAAGAACAATTGCAAAGAATAAGTAGTTGTCTTAACTACCGTATTAAACCTAAGTGCTAGATCATCCAAGTGTAAGACATTATTTGAATTCTAGGAACTGAATAGATTTTGCTTAGCTAGATGTATGCTTGAAGCAATGTAAAGTTTATTCGCTGGGTGTGAAGTTAAACTTAGTGAAGACATCTGTCCATTATCTAAGAAGACAAAGTATTTAAGAAATGAACATTATTGAACTCTTGATAAACAAGATCATAAGCTTGAATGTATAAGTGTAACTAGATTGAAAGTTATAAAATGTTTCTTGTTTAAATTTTAAATGCGTCTCCTTTTATTCTATTATTTCAACGGCTTGCCACAACTCTAAAGTCACAAGCATGGATAAAAGTTTTACCTCGTTTTAAGTTATTGGTTTTCGACCACTAACAATAAATAAAACAAAGATTAACTATATATCTTTTCAAGGAGGTTTAACATTTAAAAGAAAGATAATTAAATAAATAAAATATAAATTATTTATTTTCCTACTATTATCAAAAATGTATTTCAAATAATAAGCCACAAACATATTTTTACTGTATTTTTGAAAGTGGATATTTGTCAGTTTATGAAAACCACTAAGAAATGTACTTATTAAAATTGTTTTTTTTTTTTTTTTTTTTTAAATGAAAATTAAATTCTAAATTTTATTTAACTGTTCCACTAAAATATCCCGGAGCCTCTGCATATTAAAATATTTAAAATACATATTATACGAAATATTTGTATACTCAATTGTAAACAGCACCTCCATATATTTGTGAAGTGAAGTTGCTATCCAATGCAATAAGAAATTAACAGGCAATGAAGAAATTTATGTTTTTGGTGCATTATGCAATCATTATCTTCAGAAAAATTCAAGACACAAACCAAAAACAAATGACAAAAAGAATGGGATAATTTGCTAGCCAATATTCCAATGATTTTTGTTGTATCCTTTATGTTATTATCCTTGTGTTGTCCTTTTTTCTAAAGCTTTTACAATTGGATACATAATCCTTTCTTAGTAATAAATTAATGCATGTAAAATACATGCAACATATCCCTCAACAAATACAACACAACATATCCCTCATCAAAAAATTGTGAGTGAGTTGTTGGAAGATGTGTCATTGGCAATTCGTCAACAGATGTGGTTTCAACATGATGGTGCACCAGCACATTTTTCACTTGCTGTCCAAACTCATCTTAACAGAAAATTTGGGGCAAGTTGGATTGGCAGATATGGAATCCAGTGGGGCCAAATGATGAGTTTGGTTTATGAGACTCCTGTCGAATCGGCGGAACATTTGGTTGCACTGTAACGACCCAGGATTCACTATATCCGCCTTCCACTTCTACCCCTTATTTTCATTTTTTTATTAAGGCATAATCTTCAGAAATGAAGGAACGTCTACAAGAGCTTACGAGAACATTTAGAAATAAAAGGAAAGGTATCTCAGAATGGGCGGACCATTGTCTCTGTTTAGGCCACGATCCGGATCCTATTATCGATATTATTTATGAGACTCAAGATGAGTCCATAAGGTTTATATTAGAATCATGCATTATCAATTGCTGTGAATGCATGAATAAAGATAAATCATTAAAGGTCAGTGAAATTTCGTTAGGGATATTCAGAAAATTTCTGAAATATAACAAAAGGTTGAACAGATTATTAAAATTGGTGTAAGTCTGTTTCTTGATTTGTTTTATGTATCATTATTATGAATCATTGTTAGGTTCATTTTTGTGTTTATCATTATATGGTTATGTCTCAGAGGTTATGTTAATTGTTACATCTTATCTTGTTAGTTTAATATATTTGCTTTGTTGTATTTAATTTTGTATGAGAAAAGAGAGTTTCTCTTTTCTTTTTGTGTTATTTATTTATGTAAAATAGAAGACCTTGAGAAAGTCTTTTGATACTAAAGACGAAATATTGGTTATCGAGTTTGGTGTCCTGTATATTTTGGATACTGAAATTAACTTGACAATGATAATAAGACTAAAGAAAAAAAAATTAATGTTAGAAACATCCTTGCCATACTCATAAGCTTCATTCTAATTTGACTTTGCTGTCCCCTCATTTATAAGGAAACAGCTATCTTACCTCTATCTGTATACCACTGAGAGTTACTAATGAAGTCTTTCACATCCTTTAATATCTTATCTGCAATTCCTTCATCCAAAACAACAGACTGTAATGGTCTCCGTTTTCTTGGGTGTCCAAACTGCCTCCATTCAGAGCCCATTGCAGTGTACATAATTATCTTTCCTTCTGTTTGTAGAAGTGCTAGTTGTCGAGCTATTAAAAACAGGTGAACATATATTATTTTTCAAAATAAAGACAACTAAAAACTGCTCATTAATAATAAATCTAATATTCATTACACATTAATGGAAGATGAATTCAAATAATATTTGAGAGAATTTAGAATTAATGATAATTTATAAATTCACTGTTAAGGATATAAACAATTCCTATAATGGACAATAAAATAAATAAATAAATTAATTTAAAAATAAATAAATAAATAAATAAAAAATCTTGTTTGCATTTAACAAAACTATTTTTAGAATATTAGAAGTACCTTCTTCCAAAATACTGAAGTACAGAGATTTATCCCTTCCTAGTGCTGTCAAAGTTACTGTCTCCCAAGGAATACCCATGTGTAAATCTAGAGTATGCTGTTCACGATTTCTTTCAACTCGAATCCAAGTATTTTTATATCTGGAAAACAAGTAAGCTGTTCTTTAATAATTAATAAATGTAAGAGTAAATTGTTAATTGTATTCTGAGAATAGATTACATTCCTATACATTCACAGTTGCTCCAAGATCTTTGCCTGCACTTTCACAAATACAGCTTGGAGCATTTATGAATGAGCTGGGGGGGGGGGGGGAAAGAAAAATAGACATTTCTCCCTAATGGAAATGCACGAGTGGTTCTAAACTTATCACTTGATCTGGCTATCATTTACGCTTCATTGTTCTGTGATGTATTTACATAAACATTTTTTCTCTCTCATTTTTGTGAACAAAAAAAGACTGATTGTTCTGCCCATAATTACAAAACAGAATATAAATTGTTTTTTTTTTTACAGCGAAAATTAAAAAAAAAAAAAAAGCATTTAAAATGATGGCTTAACGTTAGAATAGTTCATAAATGCTCTAAGCTTACTATAAACTTACTATTATTTTGTTTAATAGAGTGTTATTTACTTACTTTGTTTGGTACTTACATAAAGTGTTCTTAAGACAAACATAATAAAAATTGAAAAATAAATTTAAAATATTGTAATCACAGGGTGTCCACAGAAAAATATAAATCCAATTCCCTTGCATTTCCCTGACTTACACCCGAAATCCCTGACAATCTGAACCAATGTCTATATGTTTGATTTCTTTTTATTTGGCCTCCACCTTCCCCACAGCCAGGCAATTCTCACCTTTCTTATTTCACTTTTTTATTTTTTAAACATTTTTCTTTATTGGATTCTTCACTCAGTCAAACATATACATACAAAGTACATCAGTTATGATACGTGTATTTCTCTAAGATAAATCTGCAGATAACATACAGATAAATGTAAAAATTAAAGAAGAAGTGGACGACAAAATAAAATGACAAACATTATAAAATGGGAACAAGTTTTATCCTTTTATCATCTCTGATTTAGTATTGCTCACCACGTAATAGAGAAAATGGCAAGGCGACATATAAATCGTATGTAACATATGTAATTCATACACCAAGTTTCTTCTTTTTCAAATCTTCATTGTCAATGTTGCATCTTCCAACTCTAGTCCCGTCCTTATTTTCTTCTTTTCTCTTCAATTCTTTAACTTCTTGATTAATTTTTCTCTTCTTCTGTTTACTGTCTTCATCTGCTTGAAGAATCTTTTTCTTGTCTAGATAGTCATACCAAGACTATCGTTTTCTGGAAGCTCTCACAGAAAATAGTAATCTTCTATCAATTGTAACTTGTGCCACTCTGCCAGCATTTTGGACTGCATCATATACTGTTCTCTGGGAAATCAATGAATCTTCCAGGAGATTTTCTACTATAAGGGATTTGTTGATCGAAAATCCTCCATCCACTGAAGCATTTCGATGGGACATAATTAGACAAATTCTTATTACATTCCAAAGATCACTGAACTTTTTTTCATTACCAATCATTATCAGGACTAGACACAAATTGAGAAAACTTTCTTAAAAGTGGATTGTGCTTGCAAACACAGTGCAGCATACTGTTTTTTTGCATTTTCAGCACCTTCATCTGAAATTCCGCCCGAGCCAAGTAAAACTTCAAGCACAATTTCTGTTCTCTCTTTTGTCCTTGGTTTAGTTGCTTTCAATGTTGTTTGGGTTGAAACAAGTTACCCCACGAGCAAAATGATATTAAAGTGGGCTTTTTTTCTCGAAGCTTGTTAACGACAGTCACAATTAGTTTTCTGAACTTCAACCTAAACTCCAGTTTCTCTTTTCTGGGAACATTTTGCTTCTTTCAAAATCTTCTTTGGACCAAAACCAACATCAGTCTTCTCAGCTGGTAGAAGATTTTCACTAATAGGAAGATTTAAGCTTAAAAGTTTAGAAACACTATCAGCTTCATTCATTTTATGGAAAAAAAAAATTAGACAAGGAAACAAAACTCAGGTCAGTCTCATGAATGGTTGCCTGCACATCGCAACAATGAAAAATAAGCAGTCTTGCATATGCCTATAATATTACATGATATAATTTACTACATTAATACTATTGAGTACAGTATTCAAGGAAGGATAGTAGTGTACTACCTTAGACAGCTCCAGTACAGCAAGGGATGCCTAACTCCCTTTCAGCCTTTAACACATACTCTATGAAATTATGAGGAAATAAGACAAGTATTGACTTTTAGAAGAATGAATTTTACGCCAGAGGAAATGCTGGGAAAAAAAAAAAAAGGAATTCATGATCTCACAAACTGGTCAGAGAATTTAATTGTGTTAAAGCCTGCTGTATCACGATACAATAAAAACTGAATTTATATTAACTACATATACATTTAATCTGTTCAGAAAGGAAAAGGTTCTATAGTTAGAACCCAAAATAAAGGTGCTTTTATTATAATTGATAACTTTTAAATAATTATGTCTTTTAGATAAGTATAAAATATGGCCAATCAAAAACTTAAGTACTTTACTAGATTTGAATCTCAAACCTCTGCAAATATACTTTTTTTTTTTTGCTTGACGTTATCAAATGAACTAGATTTATTTCTTTGTGCGCTGCTGAGCCTCGGGTTCAGTAATCAAAGAAGTTTGGGCAGTTTTCAGAAATTATGAGACGGAAATGTAAATTAAATCCTTTAAATAATGTAAAAACTAAAGTTTTAGTTTTGGATAATTAAAAAAAAAAAAAAAAAACGAACAACTTTTCCATTTGCTTTGTTTTTTTAGGATACAAGCTTGAAATAAAAAAAAATAATCTTTATTAGTTTCATTTTCTAATAGATATTTATGTTAGTGAATATTCCCATTCCCATTACATTCCAACTACATAAATAAAAAAAACCCTTGTGAACTTTGGAGGAGGTCATTGTTTTCAAAGTGCTCTATAAATTAAGAAAGAAGCATTAGAATCAATCTGAGAACAAAATAATAAGTACAATTGGAATAAATAATGGTGGTTTAAGCACATGAAGAGTGGAGTCAAGTAAATTTATTAATTTACAAATCAACAGTACTGCTGATGTTCATGGACATACAATTCTCAATTTCCCCTTTCCATTTTGTAACTTAAATACAATAAAAATGGCTTGAAATATGATAAGAGGATTTGTGTCTTAAGAAAACTACACTATGAAGCCATTAAAAGTGCAAATACTTGGCAAAGGAAGCAATCTGTCAAATAAAATTAGAGCAATGGAAAAATTACATTCATCATGTAATTAAGAAGAAAATTATTTGTGGGATGGAGAATGGATGGCAGAAAGTACAGCTGAACTGTCAGACTCATCCAAAAGCAACATCACTTTGAAATTAAAGATTCCTTGAAAATTTAAATATTGCTACAATGATTAAAAATTAGGATCAATTCTAATAAAATATTAAAACATAGTAAATTCACTATTCCATCTCCAATAAATTATTTATTTAAAAAAATTTGCTTTATTTATTAATTTTTTTAAATAAATAATTTATTGGAGATGGACTACTGAATTTACTTTGTAACATGAAGAGAACTGAGTGAGGTATGGTGAAAATATTAAAACACTTATTACACAGCATTAAGAAATAAAAGTTAACACACACAAAAAAAATGAATTTTAAATTAAGAGTCAACTTTTATTAAAAATTATTAAGGAAATATTAAAAAAAATCTAAAATTGGCTTTTAAACTAATCATCAATTTTAACTAACTTAACCAAATATTTTAATAAACATTTTTTCACAGTTCCTAATTATTGATTGAATAATTACTAACTTGATTTTTACTACTTTTATTTCTTACTTTTCTTTAAAATTATTAAATATAAAATACAATCTCTCAAATTTTGGTAATCATCAATTATATATAATGAAAAACTCTTTATATTTATTCCTCATATTCATAACTAAAAAAGTGATATTCCGCAGACATCATATTGTTCTGCTTCTTCAAGCTAAATTACATCAAACTGAATAAAATTTCAATAAACAATTCATTAATAATAACCTACAAGCAATGTACGGCCGGTATATTATATAACAAAGAACTCACATCACAAATATATGTAGTTAAGATTCAAGTGAAAACTACCTGAAACATCTTTTAATATTTAAAAAGTAATAATTGATTGCCCAAACAGGATTCACAGAATTATATAATCAATACTGTGGGTTTTAATGGGTAATAATTTTTCTATATCCCTTTTTCAGGGCAAACTAGACAATATGTGTCTATCTGCGGGAGTAAGGGACTTTAATGTAGAAAGATTAAAAAAAATAAAAATAATAAACTGTGTAACTTATCAATGTGGAAAGGTATTTTTATAATGTTAGTTTATTTTCAGATATGTAATATATATTTATATATATCACATTTTTATTTGTTAAAATAATAAATTAAGAGTTCTACTTATTATGTTGAAGACAATCGAATAGAAATAAAAAGATAAAAATAAATATTCAAAGATTAAAAACAGAAATTAAAATATATCTTTTATAATCATTTCTATTTTTTGTAATAGTTCAGTTTGTTGTTGTTTTTACTCAATTATTTGAATAACAATTCATTAACAACAAAAGGTGAGAGCAAGTTGTTTACTAAGTGACATCCTATAACAGCTGTTTCACACTAATATGGCGATCATCAGCTAGGAGCGGTCACCAGTAAACAACTAGGTCTCGATACGCAGGCCTATAGGAAATATCATTGGAATCAATGCGGAACCTGGAGAAGCTTAAATCTCTCTATATAAAAATGAATGTATCTTTCTTTCTTTCTTTGTCTGTCCTTTATACACTCCTAGGCCCTTTGACCTATCTGGACCAAACTTTGCAGAATTACTCTTTAGGACCCTGCGGAAAAGATAGGCTACCTTAGAACCTGGAAACACCACCCCGAGGGGTTGAAAAGGAGTAATTTCCACACAAATATTGTTATGCAACAATTGGAGCTCGGCGACAATGACAACTATACCCATAGTGTTGTGCAACAATTGGCACGAAACTATTGTTGTGCAACAATTGGACCTAAACTATGGTTGTGCATAATAGCGACATAATGAATAATAGTGCATGATCAGATGAATTTTTACGAACTAGAAAAGGTCTGACGTGATAGGATTATGATGTTACAAATTTCGAATCTCGAACTAGGGGTATAAACGGGACAGAGAAAGGGGTGGAAAATCTTATATTTTCCGATCTCTATATTATTTTCATATCTATGCATGTCGAGTTACAAAATTCAAATAACATGGAACTAGGAGTGTACACAGGGAGGACGGTGAGTGGATGAGCAACCATGGTTCAAAGATACTTCTACGAGGGATTCGGGATAGCTATAGATTTGTAATGAGATCAGACCTTTTGAGTTGTTGTTGTTTTTTGTTTTGTTTTTGTACCAACCGGGAAAGTTTCGAAATGATCTCGCAATTGCAATTTCTTTATCATACACATTTGGACATTTGTTTTTTGTAACCCGAGCGAAGAACGGGTCTTTCCGCTGGTAAACAATAAAAAACTCGCCAAAAGGATAATTGGTGACAAAATTCATGTGCACATGTTCTGCGGCCGCTATGAATTTATTTAGTGCATAAAAAAATCAGAATGTGCATATAAATATTAATAAACATCAATGGGTGATTTTTTTATCTTTATTCTCATTTTTTTTTTTTTTTTTTTTTTTTGGGGGGGGGGGGATTTTCTTTTTTTGTATTTGGAATATATCTTGCTAATGCAATTCACACCTGAGCAAAAACTGTAGAAAGTAATGAAGAATATCAAACCAGAACAAAACAAATATCACAGAGTAGCATTTTATGAATATGACAAAAACAACAATAATGAAAAAAGATAATAAAATTACCTGAAAAAATGTGTTCCCACACCTGGAATGAAGTTATATTGAGTGGTTACTTTCCCAGTTTCATGTTCTTGAAAACTTGTTTCTACACTTAAATGCTGTGTTTGCTTTGCACCTTTGGTTGTCATCCATTGTAAAAGCCACTGATAACTTTTATCTCGACATGGAACCTCTAGTGTCATCATGTAATGCCTGCGAAATGCAACCATGCCTAAAAATAATTAGAAAAACAGCTATTATTGTCTCAGTTATCACATGAACTAATCTGTTATTTATTTCTATTACGAAGGAACCTCCACCTCTCTTTTGGGTTGGATGTTGACGATGCTTTTAAAATCTAAAAACCAGATTAACTGTTAATTATTATCAGACTTCTGTAGAAGATCCTTCTTCCTGTATTGCTCTTAGTAGCTCAATATTTCATTATTATTATTATTTTCAATAATCCACAAGCTTACAGCTAAGTTAGGCTATCAGCTAACTGCCATCTCAAGGATTCTTTCAATTTACTTTCAACTGAAATCAATCTTCATATATATATAAATTTTAAACTTTGCCCAAAACATTCCTGCAATAACTTCTCACTAAATTTCAAGCTGGTTTAAAAAGCTATGTCCTTCAATCCCTTCCTGCCTTGATTTATTATATATTTCATGAATAAATAAGCTCAATTTATTGTTCAGAAGTATCTTCACAGTTTTTGAAATGAATATATTTTCAATCTACACTGTTGTAGATCTTCAACTAATTTATTTCCCTGGATTCAAAAACCTCTTGACAATGAAGAAGTTAAAAAAAAAAAAAAAAGAGGAATATTTTAAGAAGAATGTTGTTCTTTATGTATTCAGTTCCTGTAAAATTTAGAGCTGCCAATTTTGTGTACACTGGATGTTGGTCAAAATGGAGTAAGCAGAACTGAGAAATGTGTGTGTGTGTGTGTGTGTGGGGGGAATCACTCCATTCAATTTTCCCAAAATCATGAAAACTTTTTTTAATTTGTACAAAATTTCAAAAATGTTATACAATTCTAAATCTTCATACTCTCTTGATGAATAGCTACTTTTCAATCCACAATTTTTTTCTCTCTTATACTTTTTAAAAATGTGTATCTTCAGAATGAATAATAACTATGAATAGGTCAGATATATATATTTATATTTTAATTGTTTCAGAAGATGCAATTGTCATCAGCAGAACAAAAAGACAATGAGTCAAAATATCTTATTTAGAAACAATTATATAACTATATTAGAATTCAGCCAATAGAGCAACAATATCAATGGTAAATTTATTTGCTGAAGGGAGAGGGGCTGCTACATTTTCATAGTCACCAGAACAGGTCTTCTCCAGTCAGCAGATGTCAACAATATGTGGGAGGGTAGGGAGGTATTTAACTATGGAAATGGATAGTCAGGGTAGGGAGATATTTAACTATGGAAATGGATAGTCATCTCAACAGTTAATGGAAATGGGGAAGAAACTTCCAATTAATTAAATAAATGAAAAAGAACAATATCTATACGTAATATAATCAATTAACTATATTATAATCCAAAATAGTTAAATATTCATGTTTAATAATTTTTTTAAAAAGTTAAAATATCTTTGATCTGTTTATCATTACTGCTAGTCTTTTTGTTATTATTTGCATTTAGTTATAAATGGAAATTCCAAATTGAATGTATTCACTTTGCATATTTTTTTTTTACTCTGATTTTTTTTATTTTTATTTTAAAGAAAATAACTTTCTCATCATTATTAATTGTTAATCAAGTGCATTTAATAAAATATTAAATTCAGTTCCTGATTTGCTTTTTTCTTTCTTATTTCGTTAAACCATTGGTTAGTCTTACTAGTTTGGAGTCTTGAATTAATTAAATAATTCAGCTAAAGTTTTTAAGTTTTGAAGTTCTTGTTTTCTGATAAGCTTCTTTACCTGAAAGTAGTTCTAAAATTTTACCTGAAGAACTTTCCTGCATAAGTACATGATACTCTGTCCAAATAACGGTGGCCCTTGAATGGCTAAGGTCCCTTAGCTGTTCAGGGGCCACAGTTCTTTGGACAGAGTAGAAATATTGTAATAAAGAAGATAATGATAGTTACAATGAAGATTGAAAGTCTACTTATACATCTTAGAAGAGAGACTTTTTGGAAGTGATACATAATTACCATATTGGCTTAATTTCCTCAGAACAGCTACACCTGCACCAACACCAAACAACCCAAATCCTGCACTGAAGTAAGGGTTATCACCCAACGATGTAATCGCTTGTGACACTGGCATTTTTCAAATTTCTAACTATAATTCATTCAATAACATTCATCTTAAACTCTGGAAATAAACAAAAAACAAAATTAACTTACAATTTCATACTAATAAAATCTGCAATGTTTTAAAAACATAGAAAATTATGAACATAAGGCAAATTTTACAGTGTATTATAAAAGATATTAATCCAGTTTTATTATTTTTATATTTTTGTGTAGACAGCATTAACTTCTAAAACATATTTCTAGCCCTACTGCTTTGAAAGATGCTGTGATCAGCAAAAGGATATGGATAGTTTTCCCTGCAAGATGGTCATCATGCTGATTTTCATACAATGAATCATGGACAAACCCGATGTAACACATTGGGAGAAACATAGCCTAATCTATTTAACTACTAAACTCTCAAAAGCCTCTCATTGTCTTAAACTTTCTATCATATGATTTTCATTTAATGTGATGATGACAGTAAATACAATAAAGCAGAACACACGAAGTAAATGCCTTATTATATTTACCACTGTTTGACTTTCCATCATTGTCCTTGTTTTTACAAAAATGACAATTTTGAAGAGGCTGGTAGCTGAAGTGGCAGGGCACTTGTTGGGCTGGAGAAATAGGCTTCAATAAATTGGCAATTAACCACTTTTATCTCCACTTTCACAGCATGTCAGCAATTAATAAGTTACTGTTGTCTCAGGCACACTTAATTAAAACTGACAAACTCAATTCAAGGCTATTCTTCGTAAAATAACTTTGAATTTAGTATCTTTGATGATTATCTTTTATATATATATATATATATATATATATATATAAATTTAGTAAAGAGTTTATACTATAGAATAGGCTTGTGATTGGGTGGATAAATTCCTGCGGTTCTTTATTTACTTATGTGGATGATGAAAGTAATGTGTGTGTTAAGTTTAGAGGAGTATGGATACATTAATTATATTTAGAAATGTTGTAATTTTGGAAGGTTTTGAGGAATAAAATGTTTTGTAGGGTTAGTGGCGTTCGCATCAGCGTAAAATTGGTATTCGAAAGTGTTCTTGGCTTAGGGGAGGTTCAAAACAATAAAAATGTTTCTAATTTCTTCTGGGTTTTTATGAAAAAAAAAAAATTATAAATAATAAATAAATAAAAAGTGCTTTCGCTGACAGCAGATGACTTTAGTGTGAAGTCTTATGATAAATTTGTTCCATGCTTTTTTTTTTCTTTCCTTAACAATTCCAATTTTTCGTGTTAAAGTAATTAAAATAAAAAAATACCACGGTATTTAAAAGATTTAACGAGTGCTAATTACTATGATGTAGTGCCCCAGGGACGAGTAATTTTTCAGTGGCGCTAATTAAGAATATAGATCCTATTTAACTTATATAACAAAATTCTCAATTTTTCCCTGACTCTATGAAAGAAATATGATCCCTACCTACCGACTCATAACGCTAAAACGATTTGCCGACAACCATTGGTTTGCAAGCACACTTTCCTTATGGAGGACGCCATATTAGTTAGACCATGTGATAACTTGTGACCAATCAGCGTTTTTCTGTTGACAGCGCTAGCACGTCGCGATTCCTCTGTGATGAGCGAGCAGAGGGTGCGGTAGATATTTACTATTTACATGAGACAGATTACCTAGATAACAAAACAGGTCATTTAATCCCCGATCAAGGTAATTATGATTTATCAGCATTTGACAGCGTAAGAGTAAGGTTTTTCAGTGAATTCAAATGGTTGAGATTAATCAATAATTGAGTTCCGAGAGCTTGCTCTCGGTGTATTATCTTGATGACGCTATGTGGCATTGGATTGATTCACTTCTATTTCAATTTTCAAAAAAATGAATTAATTCTATAAGTTTTACTTTTGTTGTCTAAGTAAAAGATCCTTCCTTTACTGTAACAATTAATTTTAAAATTGCTGTTGCAGCAAAAATTGAACAGAAAACTGATATAATTAACTTTGGGAAATTGCATCTCCCTTTGGATGTCCTTGTACAACTGTCACCTTTTTAGAGCATCGTAATTTCAAGCAAGAATAATTTATTATTACAAAAAGTTACTGTATTTATTATGCTGTATTTCATGGATGGATACTAAGTTAATAATAAATATTAAAAAAAGATATATTGCTGATTATGAAATCAGATTGTCATATTTATAGACATAAATAAATCAAGTTAATATTAGTTTTGATTGGATCGAAGCGTTTTTTAATTTATTATTATAAAAAACAAAAAAATATTGCTGTAATGTAAATTTCAGTCTGTCGATAAATAGAATATTAGTCATAAATATTGTTAATTAAATCAGTAAATTGTAAATTTTAAATTAACTTAATTTTTTTATATATAGTACCATAGGAATAGGACCTTTTCATTGCTAATTTCTGTTTATTTCTTGCAATAAATATAATTTTTATTAAATACATGGCTTACTGATAAATAATAATAAGCTTGTACAAGATTTAAAAAGTAAGTTGTAAAATTAGATTGTGTTGTCATGTTTTTCCAGAAAAGTGTTGTCAAAAATTCGAAATTATATATAAAAGTTTAAAAAAGTGAGAGAGAAAAAGAAATTCCAAACAAATTACGAAAAAGCAGTGCCTAAATCTTAGAATTACTTGATTTTGCAATTTTCTTCCAGTTTTCAAGTGATTGGACTCGACGGCCAGACCTCGCGAAATTTAATTGAAACTAATAAAATTCCTATTAAATGCCTAATTATCGCCAAAGCGTATGATGTCAAAAACTGACCCTGCGTAATTGATCTTAGCTTCATATCCTGTCTTGAATAGATGAAGAACATTTGGCATTGGACAAATATATTTTCCTCTTGCCTTTTCATCTCTGACCTACATTTATTATGTAATAACTATACATTATTCTCAATAATAATTCTATTCCCAAAGGAAAAAGAATTCAGGCCATTTTCCCAATTTGAACGAAAACGTGCATTATGACCATTTGACATTTCAAGAAACGTGGTAGGCGTTCATCTTTCAACTTCTTTTTCCCGGTTTTGATTGTTTATGTTTAATTGCAGACATAATTGTTCAGGGTAAAACAAACTCATCTGAAAAAACTCAAAATAAAAACTAACTCTCCTTGTTAAAAGTCAAAGAAAAGCGCATTGTTTTATTTGATATCCCGCAAGGTCATTGAAGTGTAGGTGTGGCTTGTAATTGTGACCTTAGTTGCGTTTCTTGGTAAATTGTGCCATTTAAAACTGCACTTAATGATTAGATAAAAACTAGGAAAGAAGTTCATCGAAATATTAAAACATTTGGTATATTTTTCCGAAAACTGGATATTCATTTCTTTCTTTTTTTTTGATAATAAGTCATAAAAAATTACTTCCAAACAAACGTTTACTCTTATGGAAGAAATACATTAAGAAAGATTTATTTCCAGAAATTAAGACAACTTCCTATCTGTAGGCAATTGTCATAATATCAATTGACAAAAGAAGAAAATAACTTAATGCTGTGATTCCATCCGACATCACTGACCAATAGATGGCGTGACGGTCTAAATTAGTGATGTATAATTGAAAGCCACAACAATAAATGTCTGAAAAACAAATTATTAATGAAGAGACATTAATTTCACAGTTTCTTCTTTATTATATAATTTTCTGTCAAACTTTTTAAACGAGTTTTAATGTTTGTGTCTGCGTGCTCAGAGAGGGATAATGCAGCATGGTTTTCATTTCAAATAATACTAATCGATTTGTAGTAACGCATTGACACTGATCTTAACAGAAACTTGAATTTCCATTTTTTTGAAGGAAATGTAGACTACATGATATTTAATTTTTCTTCACAAGGCGTAAATCCTCTGTCGAAAAAGATCAAAGAGGATTTGTTTGTTGAGGTTGAAGGTCATTAGAGCAGAGCTTCTCAGCCGGTGTGCCGCGAGAAAATTCTGAGAATGGCTCTTTAATGAATAATTAGCTTCACCCTTCGCTTTAGTTAAATGTTCGTATCAGAATACAAATCTAGACATTAAATTACCTGGGTAAACTCATTCTATTTCATTCTAACAATTCAAGTTAGTAACGTATTAATTCGCTTTTAAATTGACTTTAAAAATTTTTCAGGGTATATTTGATTGTTTAAAAATGGACGATTATATTCATTGGTAAATCTTAGCTATTTTTCAAAGGATTGTATTATAACAATAAAAACAATGAAAAAGTTTGGTATGTCATGGAATTTTAAAAACAAGGTTTGGTGTGCTGCAGAATTTCTGCAAATTCAGAAGTGCACCGTGAAGGGAAAAAGATTGAGTAGCACTGCATTGTACCTTCTTATACGATACCGAGAGATGTAGAGGATTATCCATGTATGCCATTATCAGTTCCGATGGGTACCATCACCTCCAATCAATGTTATTTAAGAATTTTTCATGCATCCCCCTCTCCAACAAGAAACAAAACCACATCATTTTTTTTTTCTTTTAATCTGTTCATTGAGTAATAAATTAGGGACTCAGTGAATTTGATTTTAAAAATGTAGTTAGTGTATCATAAATACAAAATCGCATTTTGAACGCTCGACAGTGGCGCCATTCTTCTCGGATTATTGGTGTTCAATTATTATTGGTGTTTTTGTTTTTTCTTTTCGGAAACATCTGTGCAACTAAGCTTTCAATAGCCAATGTCATTAAGTACAGGAATACCCCACACTTATAACAGGTTCAGAGCATTGTCGTAACTCGAAGATAGTGCCTAGGTTTGGATGCTAGACTGCCTTGTCTTTTCTCTGTAGATTTAAAAGTAACAGACACAGTCGCTTACAAGGTTGGCATTGAAAACTAACCACAGCGATGCTGGATGGAAGGCCGATGCCAGCAGTAATGTCAAGTTGTTTAGATGTCGGAAGAACTGTGAAGCAATGTCTCAAATGAGGCTTTGGTGGAAATTGAAAAGTATCGGAAATGAGAAGCGTGGGAACTCGGAACTTGCTCTTACTGATTCTGTTCCTACCCCATCTTTTTTAACAGTTGAAAAACTTTGTTTATGCTGTCGTAACCTTTGCTGTAAAATTCGATACATCGATCCACGTATAAAATCGTGGCCTTCTCATTGTTGATGGGCATCTAAGCTATTATAATTAATTCTTATTTACGATTTAATAAATAAATTACAATGATGTGGCAATTATTTATCTGTAAGTAAGTTAAAGGATTCCATTTTATTCCCTGTTGGTCCCTTTTTTTGGTGGCGTTGGAGGTTTAAGCCCCCAACAATTCCACAACCATCGGAATTAAGTTGGAGTCGGGGATCAGTCCGACCCTCCCGCGTTTAGCACCGAGAAAGTAAGCGGGTCCCCATTGTACAAAGGAATCCTACGACCCATAAACATCAAAAAAAAAAAAAATTAAATATATATATATATATAAAATCTGCGAGAATTGGACCTCTTTCCAATGCACATCCACTGGGCCATCGGGTCTATGTTATTTATTTATGATAAAATTAACAATTTTAACAATTATCAAATAGTTAACTTTGATTCATAATTGAATACAGCAAACGAGACCTTCATAAATTGGAATCAATTTCCTGAAATAATTTTCAGGTGTGAGATATAATCAGAGGAAATATCACTGCGACAAATGTTTCCTGTTTTGTTTTTTAACTGAAAATTGATTAAACAAAAATATTATTTGGAAAACCCATTGAACTAACGAATTACTGTAGACCTAAATTATGAAGAAAGCATCTTAAAATTAATAATGAAAACAAAATTAGAAAAGATTATTAGGTCGTTTAGAATCCTGTTAAGTAAAATTAGTTAAAATGATAAATATTTGTTTGTAAAAGTGTTTTGTTCTACAGGAAATCGTTGTATTTCCTGTATTACTTTTACCAATAATAAATAACTGACAACCGCTTACAATGAAACCCATCTCCCCAGATGATTTCTTCTGACTCAAGATCAAATCAACGAGTTGGATTCAATTGGATTTCAAATTGCCACTTTCAATGTCTGCCTTTTTGTTAAGTGGCTCCCAAAACTCACGTCTAGTCTAAAAGATGTGTTTTGATATAAAGTTAGAAATTTCTTCTATCTCATGCCTTTTAACATAGTTAGAATTTCGTGAAATCGTATCTTTTGAACTCTTTTGTAACAATTTAATGCGTTCATGCTTTTATCATACGACAAGTTGTTATCTAGTTATTTTAAGATATAATTTACTAGCTAGATCTTTATGAGTTTTCTACTATCTTTGACTTTTTAAATTCAACTTAAAATGTATGCCATTAATAATGTGTAGCTTTTTATGCTTAATTTTCAAAAGGAAAGAAACTACCAGGTAAGTGTAATCACGATATTTTGCCATTATATTACGTAAATGAAGTTATGGAACTTAAAATGAGGAATTTCCTAAATTTAAATGTATTTGTGGATGAGGTATTTATATAGATACTTTTTATGATATACAAATAAAAATTATTTTGACTGGTTACTTATATTATTTAATTCGTCGAAAGATAAAAGATTTCTATACGCTAATAATTTTTGAAATATCTAGAGAATTTGGATATATTAACAGTTCAAAGCGCTTTTTATAATTCAGTAAAGAAAAACAAACAAACAAATCCAAAGGTAAATTTCTTATCCGCTTTCAAGGTAAGTCTTTCCATGTGATTATTCTACATAATCAAGCAAACACTCACTCAGTTCCTGAATGTTATAATTATGTTCAATTCAATAGAGAAGATAATTATAGGACAAATAATGTGTAATGAATATACACGTGCAAAACTGATCGAACGATTCTACAGACAGATGTTGATCAGTAAAACTGTGCGACATGAATAATGCTTTTGAAAATAATAAGGTCATGAGCAGTCGGGGTGTTTCCTTCTGTTTCGGAGTTTTGATTGTAATGTGAAAAACCACAATGGCTATTTTTTTTTTATTATATTTAATGACAAGATTGTGGCTTCTGTCATTTGATTTCTGGAACCCATTAGTCAGATGATACAGTTCATGTAACCGGTAATCTATTGCAATGTGGACGAAGTAGGAGTAAAAAGCTAGTCCGCGTCTATTTTGCAGTGTCTTCTCAGTTTCGACTACCATGAACAGGGAATTAGCAACATACACTGTATCAAAACAGTAGTTCTCAATCTTTTTGAGCGGGAATCTCTTTTAACCTTATAGTTTTAAAGCGAACCCTAAAATCAACCAAGCAACAAAAAAACTTAGTTACGCTCCCCAACAAAAAACTTTTTCCCCACCAACCTCATCTTTGCGAAGTTCGTAACGGCAGTTCCGTTATCATCATATCTTGTCATTAGAGTAAGCAAAGACTATCAAAGGTCTACCAATACACAAATAAATATTAGAATTTATCTAATTTTATTTCATCCTGAACACCTAACTTTCGAACTTGTATTTTATTATTTGTATTTTATTAAGAGTCAGCGAAATCTAATTAACAACAAAACGGAGGACAATTTCGCATCTAGCGTTGCTTTACGAATCGAGACCTTTCGATGTTATTTCCGATGTAATACTTAAAGAAGAAGACAAGAAAAAGAACGAGAAGGCAGCAAATAAGGCAAGACATAGAAATGGATGAAAGAAGCAAAAGAATCAGACGCAGAGAGGAAGACGACGTATACAAGGAGAGAGGCAACGAAGTACGGCCGTGGAGTCGGAAGCAGATTCGCACAGCCCTGGAAGAAATGATGAAGTGATCAGAAACTTTTCAATAACTTTACAATTTTATAATTTCATATTTTCGTACTTTGAGAGTAACTCGCGAAATATTCTTTCCCGAAGAACTGCGATAAAAAGTTACTTTTTGCTATTAAAAAAGATACTAAGGATTTAATGCTGTCAGAAATAGATCCAAAGATTGTGTCGTATATCTTGGGGAATACCTCATCAGTCATTCAAAAACAGTTTAAAAGATTATATATATATATGGGCGATTCTACGAAAATTGGGTAACTTGATGTCTCCTAGCCATTACTAATCTAAAAACTGACATTGTACGTTATTCATCATTACATTAAAAAGATAACTGTCCTTTCTTTTTAGTTAAAAGTAGTTTCTTATAAAATAATATTGTCAAAATCTCCACTTTCTACGTAAAACGTCAGTCCCTTGGCGTGTCACCACTACAAAAACCAGCAAACCGACGATGGCGCCTAGAAAAAAAACCGAAAATTAAGTAGAAAAGAAATTTTGAAAAAAAAAAAAAAAAGAGAGAGAGAAGCCCGTTTACTTAAAATAAAAAGTGATCCAATAAAATTAGCAGAGCAAAGAAAAAGAATTAATAAAATATCTGAAAAAGTAAGTAAAAGGATACAGAAAAAAGTATAAATGAAGTGACCAAGACTTCGAAAACTAATTGAAAGATTCTGTGAAGACGACAGTAATAGTCGTCTACAGGAGGTAATATCACTAACCTAAAAGCATTTGTAGATGCTATTCGTGAAAGATGTCCTGCAATTCGAACTATTGCTATTGTAGAAAGCGACATTGAAAGAATGAATAATGTGATTAACGAAAATCAAACCAAATTAGGTTCACCAGATAACTGGCAATACTTATTTGTTCAAACCGACTTGTAATGAAGTCACTTAGCTGCTTCTGTGCCCCTGATAAATGTGGATCATTATTTTAAGCTGGGAATTGTACACAAGTAAGGTTAGGTTAGGTTCCAACTGGGGCCCATTGGGACGCTGGAGGTAAGGCTCCAATGTTTCAATGACCCGGGACTGAGATGAGGTCGGGTGGTCAGCCCAATGCTCGCCCAATACAAGCAAGGCCTCTGTCTAAATGAGTCTGCAGTGTTTACGGACTCTGAAGAATACGCGCCAGTGATGTTTTTAAGAATAAAAAGCAGGATAGCTACAATATGACTATACTCGTCAAATTTGTTGTGAAGAATTAATACCAGTAGCTGCAATTTGTTCTGACATTGATGAAGAAGATGGTGAACTGAAATACTGATATTTTTTTAAACTTTGTAATAGGGATGTATCTATTTAAATTAGATGAAAATGATATTCCAGATTGTCTATTGATCAGATGATAAAAAAACTGCCAGTTCCTAACTTGCAGATAAAGAATGATAGTGTATTTTATAAATTTAAGGATATATTAATTTTTTTGAAAAGTTATTTGAAATTCAAATAAGAAAGACTGATTTATGTTACTATTTTATTAAATTAGTTAAGAAATTGTCTAAGAGACAGTGTCTAGAATTGGCTGTGCAAGAATTTCATTATTTACTTAGAATTTTCAAATACTGGAAGCTATTTTTACGTTACATAAATGACTTTAATTGTTTTAAGATTGTTACGTTACTTCCAGGTTATAGTAAGTTGATTCCTAATTCACTTTTTTAATTCAGTATGTTTTGGTTACAACATACAAGGCTGGTGGTTTATTTTTGTTTTTTGTCTTTTTTTTTTTTTTTTAAATAAGTAAGAGACAAAGTTATTTTGTGTACCAAACTGGCTGATTAAGATGTTTTAATGTATTTCAGGTTAAGAAAACAGTGCAATTCACAAAAAAGCATTTCTGTTTTCAATAAAACGTACTTTTTCGTCAGTCCCCTGGTCTACCTATCAGTCCTCTGAAGGCAGTTTTCAGAAAAACTGAAATAACTTCGAAAATACTGAATAAAGTGACTGTTCCTTTCTGGAAATGTATAAAGCTATATTTCCCACCAACTCTGCATTAAACCACATTATTTAAAATTAATAAAGAATTGGTACGTTTTTCTCCAAAAAGTTACCCAATTCTTGTAGAACTACCCATACATAATATGGAGAGAGAGAGAGGAATGAGAAGGAATATACAGTAGAGCCCCGATTATCCGCGGAATTGGGTGGCAAGGGTATCGCGGATAACCCGAAAAAAGACTAAAAATAGGTGTAAACACGAAAAAAAATATTTCAGCATAAAAACTACGTTTTATTATACAAAAAACATAATAGGGTTTATACAAAAAACATAATAGGGTTTATGCAAAACTTTTAAAATATGTACAGTACAGCAGAAACTTTTCTGCAGAGCAAGAGCCTGCCACTCATTCACAAATTCCGAGAAGGCCTATAGGATTACGATGCACAATAAGTCTGACGTAATTTTCGACCTTCGTACTGTAGGGCCTATTGTACTTTCCCTGTTGTTGGCTTGGATTAAAATTTTTTTTTTTTTTTGAGGTTCGTAATTAAAAAAATTTTTCGCGGCACTCGCGGATAATCGGGGCTCTATTGTAGTTTGAAAGGAAGCTATTAGATCTCTATGGTTTTTTATTATTATTATTATTATTATTATTTAACTACTCGTTTGTTGTTTTCATAAAGTAGAAATGAAATTAATTTTCGAAGAGAAATTTGCACCGAAGTGCCCTAATTTATGAACGACGAGACCGGAATTAGACTGAAGGGTGCTTGTACCAATCTATTTTTGAATCAGAATTAAAGTTTGCTCATCTCTCGTGCAGACTGTGCCTGCACCTGCGGAATGTGTTTAATGGGTGTCAAAAAGAAAATATGACCTTCCTGTTACATATTATGAATTTCCTGTTTCCTAGAACAGTTGACCGATTTAAAATAGTAAAATGTTGTTTTTTTTTTAAAAAAAGATATGCTTTTATTTGCTAATTATTTTTGATAATAATGGCACGTTGATTAATCGTATGCTTCATTTTTAAGGCAAAAATGGAAATAATGTAGTTTTGGAAACTAAATAAATAGCAATGTATTCTTTGTAATATTTGGAATATGGTTTAGCCAGGATGGGATCGGTTGATCCAAATCACCGGAAATTAATTCATTTTTAGAATATCGCGTAAACGAAATTTTAATTTGGAATAACCTTCTCGCTGTGCGAACTTATATCACGTGAACAGAGCCGTCTCTTGGATACGTTCTTTGGCCCGTATGCGAAACATGGAAAACATGTACGTAGGCAATATGTATTGTTTATTAAAAAAAAAAAAAAAGACATTAATAATCTATGAATTTATAGTTTATTAACATCACTCATAAATTACAATCAAAGGATTTATGGGGTATTTATTATTAAAAAAACCCAGCTTGCGGGCCACAGCCGACGCCCCCGAAAAGATCGAATCCCCGTGTACGGTGCACACATCGCACACTATATCGCGATGGCACTGCATGTGAGCTTGAACAATAATGATTAAAGTTCTTAACAATGGTTCCAAAAGCTATAACATTATAACAGTGCTGAGAAAACGCTTAATGATGCCATTTCAAAATTTATAAGTAAATTCAATTAAAGCTTTTTATTTTTTGAACGTTCAAGTTTTTTTTTTTTCGTAATTTCCGCATATTAAATTAATAGTTAGACCATATTTCTTATTTATTTAGAAATTAAAACCTTTTTTTTATTCTGCTTTTTTTATTAATTTCCTCAAAATTGTCCGCTCCCCCCCCCCCCAAAAAAAAAAAAAAAATCCTGGCTAAACCACTGATTAGAAATAATTTTAAATTGAAAACTTCAATTTTAGACAAAGTGTTGAGGCTATTCTGTTGTTATCATGAAAGAAACTTTTAGTATTTGTATTGATTATGTTGGTCAGGAAAGTTCTGTGTTTTTCTTTTTATGAGGTTGTCATTACATAAAGCCTGCAATATTGATCTTTGGCGGCCAAAGGAAACTGCTTGAGAAATGGGCGCTTTATTAAGTTTAGACTTTTTAGAACAGAGACAAGATATTCCAGGGTATACCTTTTGTAAGTCAGTTGAATTTTTATGTGGAACTTGCTTATAAAACAGTCCTGTTGGTTTCTTTGCACATAATTTGATTTCAGCTTTTAAAGAAAACGAATTTAGTTAGATCCCCCACCTCCGTTTGCTTGATTTACCCATTTAGTGTCTGTGGTGCTTCTTTAAAATCAGTTCGTGTGTCTTGCATGAAAAAAAAAAAAAAGAAAAAGATCTTTGTTGAATTTTATTGTTAACTTTTCTGTTTGTTTACAGACATTCAAAATTTAAAAATAGAGCTGAAAAAACTTAGATCACTAAACAGATTCCTTCACTGCTGCAAACTGGCAAAATTGTTCTGTACCATTTCCACAACAAAATTAAAATGCAAATTTTTAAGTAAATTTCAGGTCAATTGCATAATAAAGTCACATATTCCTATAATTTCCTTCAGTCTCACTGAATTTTCTTCACAAAATCATTACAAACTCTGAAATTAGGCACTCACTGATTCTGTGCATTAATCATGATTTCTTTTTTCATTTTTTTTTAATGACATTGGTTTGTTCAACAGATGTAGACTTGAGAAACTTCTCGAAATTGTCACTATTCACAAAACTTATTCTATAGATACTGTATTACTGCAGTTAAAAAGTTTATTACAGCTCTCATTAAAATGTAAAGCCTAACTATATCATATCTTAGCAATATTTTGTTAAAAATAAAATTTTCCAAAATTTCATAAATATTTTTTAAATTTCTAAATATTAATCAAAAAAATTTTCATTTATTTTAAAAATATTAATGACTTTTTTTTTTTTTTTTTTTACCTCCTAAATTGTTTTTTCTTTCTATTTTATTGTGAAAAATCAATCTCTAATCATTATATTTTTATCCATAATATTGTGAACATTTGTTCACAATCAAAATTATATACATTCTTGAAAATTAATCTAATGTAAATACTAAATGATACAGTGTAATTAATTAAATTCCAGTAGAATAGTGATTATCCAAATATGGATTAACAGTTCTAAAAAAAAAAATCTTGTAAGTTTTACCTTGTGGTGATTGTATTTGCAAGCTAAATAAAAACTAATCTGTAAACTAAAATGATTTTTGAAAATCATGATGTTATTGAGAGTGTAAATAACTTAAAAATAAACTGACTTAGATTATCCATTTTTAATTACAATTGCTCCAATTAATCTGATAATCATTGTTCTGCTGTACAATTATTTACAATTGTAAGTTTATTCGCTGAACTGCTTCTATTATTTTAATTTGCTTGTCTTCAGTTTGTTATTAATATGCACTGCATGAATCCAAACTTATTTCTGTATCTTGATTCTCATATTTGTTATCCAAATACATGCGTTTGCTCTGAAATTAATTCTTAAATTTTTATTGGCAGGTACCCAAATGTTGAGCTACCTGAAAACCACGTTCCTAAAATCCAATAAGAGGTTATACGATCAAAATTACGAAGAGCTGAAGAAATCATGTCAAGAGCGAGGGGTTCTGTTTGACGATCCTCATTTCCCTCCTGCTGATTCATCGCTGTTTTACTCTCAGAAGGGCTATGTTGGACAAGTGGAATGGAAAAGACCAAAGGTACGTTAGGATACTGTTTATTGGGGAATCTAAACGGTGCAAGAGTCATTGCTTTTTCTTTAGCAAAAAGAAACTGAATCATAGGAAGAAATTCAGAATTTAAATTCTTAATCAGTAATTGCCAGTGGCCATAATTCAACAATGATATAAATTAAAATATTTCTAATGAAACATTTCTGGTGGGAAATTTTTCAACAGCAGTAATTCTGTTCTTTTGGATTCTTGGTATTAAGAGTTATTGATAATTTTAGACTTTCCTTATATTATTTTTTCTTCTTCTCAGAATAAAATATCCTATCACAAATGAAATTCTGTTGTTATGAATTGCAGATAGTAATTGTTAAAGACCATTGCACATAATTGTAGTTTTTAAGTATTGTTTTAAAATTTCATCTAGTACTTCTTTGCAATGTCCTGATCTTACCTTTTTATGACTATGAAATTTCATAAGCTCTGTTTTAAATTTTTTTCAGATGGACCTAAAACATAATTTAAAGAGAAAAGTTATTTTATTTTAGATTTGGTTATGATATTATGAAAATGATCTGCATTAAATATAAATTTAATCACAAAATCCTAGGACTCTTCATAGCTTAATAACTTATTTTTTAATGTTAAAGGTTTCTAATGGAATTGATTGCTCATTATTATTAACAGTTTGCAGCAGATATAGAATTCATTTGTAATCGAATTTTCATGAAGCAAACAAAATTTATAAAACTAGTCAACAATTTTGAATAAATGTATGTCCTAAAATAGCGTAATTGAATTTAGCAGAGCAATTATTTTAAGGTATTAGATTTTAGTTCTCTTTAAGGGATGTGGGATACCATTTGCTTACTAAAACGTTTATCTTTTTAATCGGTATATGTATAATTATATTTTGTGAACATGTATAGTAACTGAATGTACAAAAGCAGTAAAATGAATAAGAACAAAGGTTATCAAACTATATTATTTAAATATTTCTTAAACTGTGGATAACAATCATTTGATTGGATATTGTCATTTTTCCCCCAAAGAACATTAGTTGTAAAATACACTGTGTTGTCTATTGCCATGTGCTCATTATATTTACAGTGCTTTTTTAATCAACAGCAAGAAATTTATAAATTGTCATGCTATCTTTTTGAAAGATATATGAGATTGCATAAGTGATGGTTTTCTTTTACCCCAGTGCCAAAATGAATTGGGAGCAGATAGTGAGACTTTCAGAGTTTAGTTCCTTTTCCTAATCTAAAGCTAAAAGATCGTAACAGTCTTGGTGAATATTATGATCTCTTCTTCTCTCTTTCATCATTACTATTGTTCTTATTTTTTATCAATAATAATTGTTAATAATCCAGTATCAGGGAACTATACAGTGTTTGGGACAGTATACTAATTACGGACAAGTCCCTAACCCCTATATAACTCTGCTGATTTAATGTACCGACTTATTTCCATTTGACTTACATTCTGCCTGATCAAATGGAACCTGGACATAAGTCTAGGGATGTCTGGAATTGTTTTCTATTAAGATACTGTTAAAAGAGATATATCTATTTAATTTACTATTAATATGGTGACTGTTATTTAGATTTTCACTCTTGGTCAAACAAATTATTTAGAAACTTCAGGTTTATATTTTTACTATAATCTTTCATTGAGGCGATAATACAGTAAGTTTCATTAGGATTAAGAGATAATTGTTGCTATTGTCAACACATTAGTTTCTATTTTTTCACATAATGTTGCTTTTTTTTTTGTTCAAAATTATTATCAGCAAATGGAGGTTTAACACCTATTTTCTTATATTGTCTTTTGATGGATTATTTAAGTTATTCAAGTAATTGTAAGCTATGTAATTATGTACCTCATAATTTGATAATTTGAGAATCTAAAAAAAAAAAAAAAGAAAAATTGTTGCACTGTACATAAGAATGAAAAGACTCCTTAATTTTATATGTTTTTGATGTTTATGGGTTTTATTTACATCTGGTAACATTAATCCATTCATCTATTTTTATGGCAGTAGAGAGAATCATCATATGTAAAAACTGTTTGAGTAGCCTATTAAAACAGCTGCTGTACTTTTGACTATTCACTGCCATATCAGAGTTCTTTTTATTTTTCAAGATCTTTCTTGCAATAAATCTATACCTAATACAGGTCATTTTAATGTCTTATGTAAAACTGTTTAATTTTATTATCTGGTTTATCTTTATTAAACTCCTTCTTTTTGCTTCAGCATTACTGATATCTAAAATAAAGATTAGACTTAAATCCTGAAATTCTTAAAATAGAAGAACTTAAGCTTGATCTTTTGAATAAACTTTTTGTAATTCTTGATAATGTAAAAGCAATCCTTTTCATTTTGAATAGTTGGTACAGGGTGATACCTGGTCTATTCCTTTGCATCCAAGAGGAATAACATTACCTTCTACAACATTATCTTCTTTACTTTTTAGAGTATATTGGCAAATTTTCATTTTACCAAATTGTTTTCATCTATATCTTCATCATTTCTGCATCATATATTTCTTCATCATATATGTATTACACATCAGACTATTTTTCACTATTGTCTGTAACAATTGCCGCACGAGTACTGTAGCTCTTTTAGTATATTGTTCTTTATTATTTTTTTTTACTTATAATACTGTGTATGATATTATTATATTTAAATTCATTAGGCTTAAAAGCGGTAAATATTATAAACTTTTAATATTCATATTAAGAAATTACATTATTTCAAGATACTTCTGATGAGGAATATTTTCTTTAATTTCTGTTATTATCCTTACTCAGTGGTGGATTAAGGGAAAGGGGACTAACTGGGCTGCAGCCAGGTGCCCTCAAATTATGTAATTAAAAGCTATACTACAATTTAAAAAGTTAACGAGTAATTCACATCATTTATATCACATTCGAATTTATATATAGTATTTGCTTGATTGCACTTATTGCAATCGAGTGTCACATTTAGTTGCTCCTATACAGTCAGCGCTTTTGATAATGGGTAAAATACGCTGCTTAAAAACGCAATTTTTTTTTTTTGAGTTCTCCAATTTTATTAACACTGTGGGGTATACCTGTTATGTATATCTGACCAGAATATGATCCCTTTTTATTAGTAAACAGAAATCAGTTTGATTCAAAATTTTCAGCCAGGGACCCCATGAAAGCTTGATCTGCCACTGTCCTTACTAAATTAATCAAAATCCTTATTTACATTTCAGGAACTTTGTGAGAATCCTCGTCTCTTTGTTGATGGCATTAGCTGTTTAGATGCTTCTCAAGGTCATTTAGGAAACTGCTGGTTTATTGCAGCTTGCTCAGCATTAGCAACAGAGAAAGAATTATGGAGCAAGGTATTTTTCACTCCACTTGAACTTTTATTTGAAGCTGACTGAAAATCGCATTAAAATAGATTTTATAAGGGATTGATTCTTGGATAGAAGTGAAGCTAATGCTTTTATTGATAATATATATCCATTAAACCATTCTGTGTCTGTTGTTAATTCCAGGTTATTCCTGATTATGAAGAACAAGAAATAAATCCTGAACATCCTGAAACTTACTGTGGAATATTTCATTTTCGATTTTGGAGGTTTGGAGAATGGGTTGATGTAGTTATAGATGATGCTCTTCCAACCATTGGTGGTGAATTAGTCTACGCCCACTCACATGAAAGAAATGAATTCTGGATTGCCTTATTAGAAAAAGCTTATGCAAAGTATGAAAAGTAGTTATTAAAATCTATATAAAAGTACCTTTTGATTATTACAAAAAAAGAATACATTTTCAAGTAATTTTATTTTTATCTGATTAGCCAAACCTTAAACTATTTTTCTACATAGTTTTCACCATTGTTGAGACATTTATCATAACCAGTTTTTGCATCCCCTCCTCAAAGAACTGGGCCACCTGGGTTGATAGCCAAGAGCTTGTTATAATTGTTTGCTTGAAGTTCTGCATTTTCGACAATGAGTGGTGCCTACACTCCATGGACTGCTGCTTCGATTCCGGAGTCACGTGGATACTGATGTCTCGTCACCTGTGACTATATGGCATAAAAAAGTCATCACTTTTCTCGCTGTATTGCATGTGAAAGGGTAACACACTGGCAGCTCTCTTTTTTGTGTGCTCCTCAGAGAGCATCTTTGGCACCCAGTGTGAGCACAGTTTTCGAAATTTCAATTGATCTGTCACAATTTCGTAGAGAACAGTTTTTGAAATTGCTCCTATTCCTGCCTTTGAAGAAGTTCCTTGGTGGTCAGCAATTTTCTACGATGACAACATCAAAGGTGCAATGCAAGCATGGCTGTGTTCATGGGCGGCCCAGTTCTGTGAGGAAGGACAAAACCTGATGCCCCATTATGATAAATGCCTCAAGAATGGCGAAAACTATGTGGGAAAGTAGTTTAAGATTTAGCAAATGTAAAAATAAAATTGTTTGAAAATACATTTTCAGTTTTTTTTTAATAGCCAAGCAATACTTACTTTCTGAAAACGTGTCATATATACACATTTATATCAATATATATATATATATATATACATTTTATTTATGTCAATATATATACATCATTTGTGAACCTCAAAATTTCAAATTGAAAAATTTTAAGTATATGAAATTATTTATAAATTGTGTTGAGACACAGAAAAAAGTCAACAGTATTTTATCTGATAGAAGTACCAGATACATAATAAAGAAAAAGAAAAGTCTTGATGTTTAAGTTTGAGTTATTCCTCATAGATGAATGATATTGCTGAAAATTACAATAAGATACTATTGGGGTCAGTAAGAGCTACATTGATTGAATCAAGTTGCCTTTAAGATTCTGGCCATAAGTCATTGAAACTGCGAATTTCAGTGGTCTTATATCTCACAAGGCACTGAAAAATGAAACACTTATTCAATGTTGGTTCACAATGAACGAAAACCATCTATGAAGTATTTTAAAGCATTTTGAAGCAGGGTTTACATCCACATTCCTAAGTGTAAAAGCAGAGAAACAAGTTTCAGAAATCGATTCAGGAATATTCCCGAGTTATTCACCGTGAATGCATGGTTGTAAAATGTAGAACCCAGAACAGAAGTAACTGTGAAACCCGTAAAATATATGTAAATGAACTGAAACATGGATCTTATGTGTTAAAAGAAGTCAAGACACCAATGTTTCCTTGCAAGTTGATAATACACAGATTTAATCATCCTCTCTTCATAAAAGTGAAGACTAAAGCAGCCCTCAAGAAAAATGGAAGATAGAATTATTTGAAAAAGGAGATGGAAGCATGTTTTAGAAAGAAGGAAGGTGGAAGTAACTCTTCCTTTGCACAAAGGCAAAGAGACGGCATGCAGTGAGGGTGATCATTCATATTGCTTCTGACCTTTGTGTATGTACTGCTTTGTGTATATATACTGTATATCACACAATCACCAGATGACATCAAATATATAACTTTCGAAAAAATTGACCATACAAAGCACAGCAGTTGCTGCAGAAAGGAATGCTGCTTATGTCCCAAGATTCAAGGGAACCCATGACGAAAGGGATGATTTTCACCTCAGTATAATTCTTCTGGAGGTTCGTAATTTGCAGTATTAAAGTGTTTGAATGTGCAAATCGAAATAACTTCAGTACTTCAGTTCTGAAGATGAAGTGATGACAGATATCATATGAAAGAAGAATCTAAAAGAATCTGAAGGTTGTGTTAGCACTAATACAGAAGATTATAATAGCAGCAAAACCTCGATGCCAAGTAATAATTCATCAGAAGAAAAGGAAGATGAAGAATAATCCTCAGAAGATGAAAGGCAACAAAAAGAATAACAGTGATAATTACATGACACTAAGATCTCATGAAATCAAGTGAATGACTGAAGGAAAAAAATTAAAATGCATCACATTTGATGAACCTATTAATAGTGAATATTCCTTGAAATGGAAAATTGCAGTAAAAGTAGAGCTTCAGAACATAAATTATAAAATCTGTAAGGAAGTAGACATTCCAGAAGATACATCACCATTAATGATTAAAATAAATAGGTAGAGTTAAGTACAAGTATAATGCCAATAAAACTATAAATATATTCAAGGCAAAATTAGTTGTTCTTGGTTTTACATAAAGTGCGCACATTGATTTCAAAGACCCTTACGCTCCGATATCTGCGTAAAAGTCTATTAATTGTATTAGCACTTGTTGTTCAAAAGAGATGGAAAAAACATCAGTGTGATGCCATTTCAGTGTATCTCAATAGTGAACTGTTGGAAGACATCTACACACTACCCCAAAGTTGTTCAGGTTGCAAGAAACAAAGTTTTGAAACTAATTAAAGCTTTGTATGGTTGTTGTTAGTTTGAAACCATTTAGGAGAACCTTATTCAAAATGGTTATCAACAACTGTAACATGCAGATATGTGAAGGGTGAAAAAGACAACAAATACATAATTATAATTTAAGTTAATGATATGATAACATTATTCTTAGGCGAAATGAAAAAATCAATTGAAGAGACCAAGAAGAATATCAACCATCTATTTAAAATAAGGATCAAGATGAGATCAACCATTTTGTGGGAATGAACTTTGAACTTGATCAGCAAAAAAAGTGAACTGAAAATTGACTAATCACCTTTCATGTATCGTTATTAGAGAAATGACATAGCCGAAAGTAAAAGTATTAAAACATCAATGGAGGTATTGAGCAAACAAGGAAGTAAAGAAAAAGTCACAAAATATCTACACAAAGAGAATTATCTGAAGTTCAAGTCTGAATGGTAGTTTGTGATACTTGTGAAACTCATCACTCCCTGATATTTGTTTCTCTATAAATATGTTATCAATACAAAATGAATAATCCCACTGAAGGAGACTTAAAGATGGCTAAAAGAATCCTAACATATTTATAAAGAACAGGTTGATATGTGTTTGACTTACATTAAATCTCCTGAACTCCGAAAGCATACTCTGAGGGAAGTTGGGAAGTTGTCCAAAAGACATAAAATTTACCTGTGAATATATTCTGACACTGGAAAAGCAAGAAACATTTTATGGTTGCTTTATCCACCCAGGAATCAGAATATATTACATTATCCCAAGCCATGCTTTCAAATATTAAGTGCATACATTAAGCGCATACATGACAATTACTTGCAAAAGATTATCAACTCTACAATTAAAAATAAAACACTACAAACGTCTTCCTTACCAATATTTCCTCCTTGTAAACCAAGGACTTTCTCAAGGTATATTTAATAGCTTATAAATAAATAAATAAAATAAAATATAAAGAAAGAATAATCTTCTTTACATATTCAAAATATAACAAATAATAATGTGACATTTCCATATTCCACTCTCAATCTCTCTCTAGAGTTCATAATTATTTAAGAAGGTAAGAAGATAATATTATAAATAACGTGACATTCTCAAAAAATCAAAACATACATTTTTTAAAAACAATAATACATGATCCAAATAATTAAAACATACCCTTTCTAACAGAAACCACATAGCAATAACCATTTGACCCAAATAATAATCAAATACAAAACAAAACAGTAAACCAATAACAGATTCGCTACCATCTTTATAATTACATTAAGTCTGTCTAACTTCATCTTTTTTAATATCATACTCAAATATTTTCCCAAACCCTGCATAGGAGAGCCATAAGAATTATAAAGAATACTCCTGCTTTCATTGATACTATTAAAGAGTACAAAAAAGAATTACTATTAATGGTTCTGAATTACATTGAACTCCCTTTTATTCCATGTAAGGGATGGGGGGCTGTGAAACTTAATGTATTATTATGAATATACATGGAACAATAGTGAAAGATTAAAATGCAGCAGCGAAGACTGTGGCACATTGCAGCCTGCACAGACAGAGTGCACGGGAGATTGTTGAAGGATGGAAGTGGAAGATACAATGAGTATGGGCATGTGTAATATCTTTGAGCTACGATGATATGAATGTTTTTTATTCAAATGGGCAATTTAGAGAAGTATATATATAATCAGTATATATAATATATATATATATATATATATATAATCGAACAGGCAAAACTCAAAGCAAGGCCTTCAAGTTTCGCAATGCAATGATTACAATCAATCATTTGCAGTTTAGAAAGTATAGAATAGAAGAATAAAATTAACTTATTAATTGTTTCTAAATTTTGTCGCTGATGACATGAAGATAGATTGGCCATATCTTCATAGAAACAGTGATATGATCTTTGTATTAGCATTTTTCAAATTCCACATCACTGTCCAGCTTTATATATATATATATATATATATATATATATATATATACAAAGAGAGAGAGAGAGAAAACCGCAATGTTTTAATTACCCTACTAAAAAAAATTTCCTTCTCAATAACCCAATTGGATACAATGTGGAATTCGAAACTATTGATTGAGAGCATGATGGGATTGTTAGCTAAAAGGACCTCCCTAGAAGAACCATTAATAGTAGTAATAAAATAGGGGAGACTTCTTTGGTGAAAAATTCAGTCAACCTTCAAACAATAGTCTGGCAGACTTCTTACTAGCATTCTCTAGCAAGAATCTATTCACTATCCTACAAAATTTATTATTTATTATCTTTTAACTTATATCCTACAATATTTATAATTATTTTTTCTTTCATTTACATATATATAAGTTGAACCGCTTCCCAATGTTCAATAGATATACGTTGAACATTGGGAAGCAGTTGTGAATAGTGAAAAAGAATATGTAATAGATTGATTTGTGAATTATTTTTTTTTTTTGGTTGAAAATAAACTAGTGTAAAAATACTACGAACCCAATATTAAATGTTACAACCCAATATTTAAGCAAGCAAGCTTATTAAATCAGATATAATCAAATTTCTTAAATCTATTTTCAGGATTCATGGTAATTATGAAGCATTGGATGGTGGAAATTTGTGTGATGCATTAGTTGATTTTACTAGTGGCTTTGCAGAGACCATAGATTTAGAAAAAGGTGGTTATCGAGAAGATGAAGAGAAAAGAACACAACTATTTAAATACATGAAAAAGGAATTCCAGTCTCATTCACTGATGTGTGCTGCTATTACAGTGAGAGTGTCTTCTTTCATTACTTTCCTTAATTATTTAGCATTTATTTTATTTATTTTTTTTATTTATTACTCATTTTTAACATCAACTTTTATGACTAATAATTAGGCAATGTCAGCTGATGAAATGGAAGCTAGAACTGAAGTAGGGCTTGTGAAAGGTCATGCTTATAGTATTACCTCCGTGAAGAATGTCAATATTGGTGAAGCACCGGGACTTTTGTCATTCCTCTCTGGAGGTCAGAAACTTCCCATGTTGCGATTACGGAATCCATGGGGACAGAAAGAATGGACAGGACCTTTCAGTGATGGGTGAGTAAACTAATGAATTATTACTATTATTATTTTATGCAAATATCTTTAATATTTACTAAAAAGAATATTAATTCTTCAGTGTAATTTCTTTTTCACCATGTGGAACTTTTTACTTGCAAATTTGATGAAATGAAAATAAAAAAGATACAATGATTCTTGATATTAAAAAAACAAAACAAAAACAAATATTTATATATATTCAATTAGTGTCATATATTGAATAATTAGTAATTAATTGAGTAATTAATGATAAGCTAAAGTAATTCTCAAACAGTTTTATACTAATGAATATGATCCCTTGGATAATTAATTATTTTGCAAGCAATTTAGGAGTTATACAAAAATAAAGGGAAAAAATACAGTGTATTGATAATAACAATAATAATAAAAACTCATGCTGTAAGTCGTATGATTCTTTCGTTATGTTTGATATTCTTTATCTAGGACTGACAGCTCAGAGTCACATAGTGGTTTTGCACACTATCAAATGTTTTCCTAAAAGCCACTAGCATGGGAAAGGGAAGCAACAGGGCTGAGAGGTGAAGGGAGGAGGTGAAGGTTAAGGAGCTGTGTAGAAAGCTAGTTCATGTTATGGGAAGTCATTGGTGACTCATGCTGTCATTAAACAAAAATCAGGAGAGGGTTAAAGAAAGGTTGAAGATGAATAATTTATTACACAGTAGCAAAAGATGGGAGAAGCTAGGGGATAACTAAATACGAATAATAGAATAACAATTCAGCCACCAATAACAATATCACCACCAAGGATATTCTGGAGATTGGACACAGGGTTGTTGCTTTCCACTCTGGAAGAGTGAAGTGAGAAAGCAAATTTTGATGAGGGGAGCTGCATCTAGTAATATACTGACTTGTCTGCTATCAGCTAGCACAGATTCCAATGAATCTTTTGTCATTGGAAGGCCACATATTATCAAGTGGAGACTTCATCAGGCTGCAATCAGTGCCATGTTGTTTATATGAATGTTATTTAAAATATTCCCCATAGATCATGATAGGCAGATATAAAGTATTATAAAGTAAAAAATATCAATTTTCTAAGAACATATGTAGCATTACAACATGTTTTTGAGGAACCTAACTGTCATTAAGTTAGATGTGACTTATTGAAATAGAAATACTTGGGTAACTTTATTTCAATCGATTTTGTAAATAATCTGCTCAAGAAGTTTTTCAATTTTCAGCTCTGGCTATTTCTTCATTGTGAGTTTTTAATTTATGAATCATATAATCCTTTATTGTACTTTTTGTAATCTTGCTACTAAAATCACATATGAATTTGAAATTGCATGCAAAAGGAAATTGCTGCAATTTCCGCACCCTTGAGCTAAATGTTGACTTGCACCAGTCTTTGCTTGGAGGGTCTGAGGCTTTACTGGTGAAAGAGGGATGGTGAAGGTGTTGTTTCCACTTTTGCTTCTGTTATCTCTCTCCAGATAGTGCAGCACATTTTATGAATCTTTCAGGCAGAATGTTCTTTTGTTTTTTTCGCATGAAGTGGATGGGTCAGGATGAGAATTTATCCTGAAAAACAGAAAAACTATCACACAGTCTTGAAAGGTAGAGTTCTTTACAAAATCATCCATTAAAGCTCTTCTGTGCCACTCCTGAAATCACTTGATTGTTATGAAGATTGCTTTCTCTGAGAAATTACATTGGGGTGGCCAAAGAGTTTTTTTTACGTAAGTTGGCTCTAATAGCGCTTAGATGTCTTTAACATCATTCAACACCATTTTGTTAGACTGTATTGTGACAGCTGTCATATCAGTGCATTTAAAACAAAAAGTGATCCAAATTGGTGAATTTTGTGTTGCCAATTTAATATTGATATGGAAGACAATAAGCACGCAAGACTGAATGTTTCTTTGATGACAAGGCAAAAACTGTTATAGCTTGGCTGGGAAGTTCTGATTCATCCGCCGTATTAACCTGACATTGCACCTTCGGATTTCGATTTATTTTGGTCTTTACAAAATTCTGTTAATGGAAAAAATTCAGTTCCCTGGAACCTTTTTTTGCTCAAAAAGATAAAAAGTTGTGGGAAGATGGAATTATGAAGTTGCCTGAAAAATGACAAAAGGTGGTGGAACAAACCGTTGAAGACGTTATTCAATAAAATTATTGGTGACAATGAAAAATGCATCTTTTACTTTTACTTAAAAACCGAACGAATTTTTTGGTCAACCCGAGAGAATAAGGTGGCAAGACAAGTAGGAAAAAATTACAGGGAAAAGATGACAAAAAGATTATTAATTGTACTACAAGTATGTGAGCAAAGAAAGAGAGGAGGAGTGAAGATAAATTTGCAAGAAAACAACCTTAGGGTGTAAACAGTATTCACAATTAAGTTTATATAAAATTAGAAAATGAAAATAAATTAATATCAGTATTAATAAAAATAAAAGTAGATCAAACTCATAATATTCATGCTAAGCATTCTGTGATGTGGAAAATAAAGGTTAATAATTCATTTAAAAAAAAAATTGAAATAATTTTGAATTCTTGGAATTCTTTATAATTTATCATATATAAAAAGATGTTCAGTTGCATTTATCAAGAATTAAGGATAGCTTGTTCACTTTCTAAATCTTACAGAATTCAGTTTAGATGAAATTAATGCATTCAAACTTTAAAAAAAAAAAGGACACATGGATAAAAATTAAAACAAACAAACTGGCATATGATTTGATTTTGGATTGCAGTTTTTGCCTTTGATTTGATCATTTCAATTTACTTTGGCCACAATATGATCGATGTATTGATGCAATTTCTGTAAGGTGAAATAATCTATTTTGTGTAGACATTTGTTAGTATTAATACTATTATTCCATTTTTTCAGATATTATGAGAAAACTTGCATTGCTTTGTCTAGTTGCAATAAATCTTCCACGCTGTAGTGCAACAAGTGCTAAGACTGAGACACCACACTATGATCCTTGAAATGAAATAAGTTTGAGACCAGTGATTTTGGACAAATCTTTTCTCATTATTTTTAATGTATCATACTATCTTGCTTTTTTCTTTCCTTTTTTGTGATTTAACTTTCTTAATCATGAAGTGATGAAGGAATTGCTAGGATTTGCTCATGCCTTGATAAGTGCAACTTTTGCAAGCAAATTTTATTTAATACCACTACAGGTAAAGCTATTTTGATTTTTTTGTCTTTGTTTTTTTGATTTTTGGTTCAAAAATCTATGTTGATCAAATCTTCCATAAATCTTCATCATAACAAATTTCATTGTTATTTTCCTTCATTTTAAGATCATCAAATACTTTGCCTTGAATTTAGGTAAAGTGGTTTTCTTTCTTCTTCCTTTCATAATGTAAATAGTTACGATAATAATACAGGTTGTGCGTTAAACATGAATTATTTTTGTTAACTATATTTTTAAAAAAATGTTCTATGAATTTTTTTTTCTGTGTTCAGTAGCTCTGTCAAATATTTCTATTAGGTAAATCTTCTGTCTCTATCAAGGTGATTTGATTTTGTAGAAAATTGATAAAATATTGTAGCAGTGTTGATTGTAACGACTTCTACAAAACTATGAAAGTAAAGGATCAAAAAACAGAAAAAAAAAAAAAATGTTTTTGAATGTCAGTAACCTGCACTTCTTGGAAATTCTTCGAAAAAAAGCAGTCTTAACTTTCTTATTTGAATTATGAAATTGCTGCATACATTGCTTTTCTTTATTGCCACCAAAATAGAGGATTTAATTCTTTTGATCATTTTAGCAAAGAATCAATATTTTCCTCTTTATAAAAATCTATGAAATAAATTGTTTTTAAATTGGAATTGATAAGTCTTTAATTTCAATCAAATTTTGAAAGACATCAAATTATTAAATTGATTTTAGTTTCTCTGTAATATATTTAAATTCACTTGTGCATTTTTTTTTTATGAGATGAACAATGGTTCTGAGATACTTTTCTCACCCTTACAATACTTTAAAGACAATTTGTATAATAATAAAAAGAATGTATCAATAATAAAACAAAAGAATTGTAATAGATAATCATATTTCAAAATTTTATTAAATTAAAACTGCTTAATCCAAACAAAGAATCAGAAAATTATAACAAACTAAGATGATTAGGTACTTTGATGCTAGTTGATTACAAAAAAAAGCTTTCAATATTTTTTTTTATTTTATTATTTTACAGTGAGATCCACTGTACAGATTCTTATTCTGTATTGTTTCTTGTAATTGACATTTTCCGTAGGAGACAACTAGAAGATTTCTTCTTAACACATATCAGTTATCTTTTGGTTTGATTGATAATTCAAATTTGCAATAACCTATTTGCTTGTTATATAGCATTTCAAACTGATTATGGCTGGAATCAAACTAGATTGACTGACAGTATATAAGATAGTGGCTCTCCATATGCATTAAGCAAACTTAAGAAATTTACAACTACAAGTTCACTGTAAGTCATCTTAGCCAATTTCTCACTTGTCAGGGTTGGAAGGCATTTTTGTAAAACTTACGAATAAGTTAAATAATCAAAGAAAAACGATTTGAGTTTCTAACTTTTGATATATAAAATAAGATGATGAAAAATGATGAAAAATGATTTTGAAATTGGAAAAAGAAATATTGGATTATATGTTAAGAAAACCACAAATACAGAAATGGGGTTCTTTGGATGATCAAGTGTTGGAAATATGAATTTAATTTTCTTGCATCATCTAACAAAATATTTTCTTTTGAGCATTAAATATTGGTGCATTCAATCGTTTCATCATCATTGGAGACAGATTTATTTACTGAATATTTGGTCTTCAGTGATTTTCAAAATCTTATCTACAGAGGCAAAGCCTTGTGTAATAATGCAGCTTTCACCATTTGGATTACATCTACTGACTAATGGATCTGCTGTTTATGTAATTAAAGTATTGCAGCACATTCAATATCTTCTGGTAGTAAATAATTACAGTGTCATCTAGTTCTTGTTATTTAATGTTAAATCTTGAACAGCTTCCTTCACAGTCTTTAAGCAAAACAAATTGCTGTTATTGCATCTTCTAGATTTCCCACCATCATTAAAAACTTAATATTTAGTAAAACTAAGTCACTGTCATTACTAGATGTAGTTGATCTTTTCAGAAGTTGTTCTTCAAAGCCTGATTAATTATCTTTTTCTGAGTCGTCATTGGTGATATTGTGAACACTGATCATCCTAAATTGTCTTGTGTCTTATTAGTTGCATTATTATCACTTGAAAAACTTAGAATAAATGACTATATGTATATGCAATTGCAGATCAAATTGTAATTACAAAAAATATGAACCTATTTTAAAATGTCGTGTTTTTTAACATTACAACAACAAAAATTTTGATTTTTTTAAATCAATCAAGAAAAAAATACATTATATAAATAAAAATTAATACCTACCTATTTAATTTACTTTGAATTTTATTAATATCTGTCATTTAAATTTATTGCTGAAGATTTGTTTTTATTTTAGTTATAAAATATTTTTAATTTAATTTTTTTAATTACCTCATAAAATTCAATAAATTGATTAATTACATAACATGGTAAGATCTTTCTGTAACCACTGTCCCTTTTTCAAAGCTGACACTATTTACTTTATATTGTGATAGATAGACAATTGCAGGTTCAATCAAATATTAACTATTTCTGTAAAGAAAAATAAAAAAAAAACAAAAAGAAACAAACAAACATTTTGCTGTAAAGTTTACAAGGATAGAAAATGGGTATGAATTTCAAATACAGGGTTTTGAAAAATCTTAACATGTATTCAGTTGAAATGAAAGTTCTTTCAGTCAGATTGTCTTTAATGATAAAAAGCCTTTGAAGAAAAATTGAAACTTAAAAATTTTGCAAAGCACTTTTAACATGCTCTATCAGTAACAGCATTCTCTCCACACTAGACATAAATGTTTTTTAGTCTGCATTGCATTTTTGCCTTTTTGGAAATAAAAAAAAAAAAAAATCACTTCAAAAAGATGCATTTTAGCACTTCCTTTTGAAAATAATTTCTAAGAATAACCCCTTATATTATTTCAAACAGTTTAATTTCAAAAGAAATTATCAATATGCAACATAATAACACAACTGTGGATAATTTGCAGGTTTCAACTGATTATCTAATCCTCAGATGATATAATTGTATGAATGAAAAAAAAAAATCTGAATGAACTTTCTTTTCAACCTAATATTTTCTTTAGTAAATGAGCCATGAATGCATTAAATGGTGATTTGGGAAAGTATTACTTTAAAGAAATGATGCTTTAGGATTTTTAATAAGCTTTTATTGTATTTCTTGTAGCAGTTCTGTTTAGGTTGCAGTCTTTTATGTGATAAGTGTCAATCTGTCCTTCTTTAGTTTTATTCCTTTTTGTAATGCTATTCATCACCTTTGATTATGACTGACCTCAAAGTGTACATAAGGAGGTGTGGCCTGATTAAGTGTTAAAAAGCATGGTTCGTATGAATTGATAATTGTTGTGTTTGTACTTGAAGCATGCTTTATCTCATTTAAGTTTTCACTGATTTAATCATATTTTTTTTTATCCATTTAAATTTCTTTACTAAAACCTTTTTTCATAAATTAGATAAAGCACACTAGAAATCTGAAGGATCTTTAATTTTCGTCCCATTTTGTGGACTTCAAAATCAAATGTGTTTTCTTTTATAATTACTATGAGTTCAAGGAATCTCTAATTCTTTTAATTCATTAAAATGACTTGCTATGTCTACATATCTTGACTCAAAGAAAAATTCTGAATTTCTATATTTTTCTAAATAAAAAATTCAAAATTCTGACATAATAAAATAATTCCATGAATTAAAAAAAAATGCTTGTATCTTATTGATATCCTTGGAACTTTACATTCGCCATTACACTGTAAAGTAATTATTTATCACTGAATAGATTTCCTTCGCATGGTCCAAGATTTCTAGTAAGATTCTTTTTTCTTTATTTGTGTTATTAAAAAAAAAAAATAGTTTATTTTCATTGCTATCATTCAGTACTAGCCCTATTTGTTAGGCTTTGTTGTCCTTGAAAAATTGTGATGATCTAATTGACAGTTCCATGTTGCTTGCCATTGTGGCAATAATAAGATGACTTCATTTCCCAGTGTCTGTCCGCTTTTTTTTTACTTTCCTGTTAGTTAGTTTTTCAGTTCTTTGCTGAGCTTTTGTCATTTTTTCTCTAATTCAGAGTAATTTATAATTCTCATTAGGAAAGAAAATGGGATTCAGTAGAGGAAAACAGGAAATTACTAAACACATTAAGGTTATTTAAGTGAGCCTCATTGACATTAAAGTCATTTTAATATTTGGAGGCTGTGTTGTAAATAAGACGACATTAGTGATGTTTTTTTTGGAAGGATGGCCTTTGCAAATAGAACATTCTGATTAAATTTTAATTAAATCTTTTAATTAAAGATTTAATTAATATTTCATTATCTTTTAACTAAAATACTTTTTCCAGTTAAAATTTATTAAAAAGAATATAAATTACTATAATGAAAATAATTTAATTATTATAAATGTGAGAGATTACAATGAAGTAATCCATTAAATCTAAAATGATTCCTGTTATATATTTTCTACTGCAGTGTGGGTTTTCACATGCATGGATATGAGAACTTTTTCTCAGATCTTTCACAAAAGAAAGGATCCTTTTCAGATCCTCCAACAAACGTTTTCTTCAATCACTAATTAAGTAATAAAGTGATTTTAACTTAATGATTTATTAATCAACGCATTTATCAAATATCCCTTTCTAAACACACACAAAATTTAGAAAAAAGAAACTAGTGCCAGATTGCTCTTTCTAGATGCTGTATTTGCAACAGAAATAACAGTGTTGTTGGCCAGCAGCAAATTTGTAGAAATTTGGCATTACTTTCTTATCAGAGATCTGTACTATAAATGTATTAACAAAAGTAAATGAGTATTTGGTGTTTCTTTAATTGTTTCTCACACAAAGTCTCATTAAAAAGAAATGGCAAGTTTGACTTTTATCAAAACTTTAAAGTCAAATTAGACTTTGCTTTCATGTTGTGCAACTTTTCAAGATTCTTTGAACTCTTGACAAATTGGCGGGTTGGATTTTATCATCATTTTTTTTTCATTAAGCATTCATTGCACATCTTTATCAATCAAAGGTTACTTGGTAATCAAGGCCATTTCTACCATTAGGCAAGACTAGGCGGCCGACTAGGGCGGCAAGATTGTAGGGCGGCCGAAGGACGGAAAAAATTAATTTTATATATATATATATATATATATATATATATATATATATATATAAATAAAACCGCAAAATTATTAATTATTAAACAAAGAATTTTGGAAAGAGGCACGTGTGCTATCTCGCGATCATGACGCGACTTGATACATCCCTTCCTCTTGCATCCTGTGCACATGTGTGCACAAGGACATTTTTGTCTCGCAGGTCGTTCTCAAGTATCGGTTGTATTGAGTGGTGTCAATAAGGGTGGGGGAGGGGGAAAGGGAGAGGGCGGTATTTTTCAGTTCTCGCCTAGGGTGGCAGAACACCTAGAAACGGCTCTGTTGATAATTCTGATGAAATGAATCATTTTTGCCTGCATCATGTTGACTGTTGCTAACAGTTATAATGAAAACGTATTTAAATGTTTTTCTGTGAACTTACTCATTATGGACTTATCCATCTGTCTGAAAACTGGGTTCTTTCTTAAAGGCTGAAAATAGGCAGAACATTGGACTGGTCCTCTGATCAATCTCCACCTACTGGGACATCCAACCATTACTGTTGTGGAACTTTAATCTTTCCTTGTCTATTATTCCTTAACAAAGTTCTCCAGGCCACTTGAGGCAATATAGCATTTCACTGTCTTGAGTGATAGAAGCAAATGCGCAGTTAACAAAGATATAGAATTAACTGTCAGCTAGATTATTACTAGAAAACAGAAAGCCAAACACATGAAGCTGCTATTGATTGAATTCCAGATAGGGAATAAAAATTGTAATTAATATGAAGCAACATATTTTTTAATATATGCCTTTTTTTTTTTTTCTTTAATTGATTCCCAATTAAAAAAATAATTAACAAGAACGAGAAATGAGTTTTGCAGTAATAATTACAATTAACATCGAGAAAACACTTTAATCAGTTGATTAAGGCCACACCTCCAAATTCTAATTAATAATTGTTTCCTTTACAGCAGTGTATGGTGTTACGGTGTATCATATCTCACCAAACTTCTTTCTAGATCTCCTGAATGGGCAAAAATTTCGCAAAGTGAAAGAGAGAAGCTTGGACTTACATTCCAAGATGATGGAGAATTTTGGTGAGTACAGAGTTTGTTTATTTTATTTTTTTAAATAAAAAGCTATGATTTGATGGGCAGATTATTGATGATAATATTGTAGAAATATTAATTATATAATAACATTTACCCCAAGTTTTACTAAAAGGCTGAAAATAAGAAAATAAAGAAATAAATAAAAAAAAAAACAGTTTTGAGAAAAACAAGCATAATTCAAAAACATAATTCAAATCTAAAATTCTGAAAAAAGAAAGTTTTTTCACAGCGTGAGTGGCATCAAACATTATTACTTAGCTCTTACTTAAACAAATGAACATTGTTCAAACGATGACTCGTGTGACAGATGCTCGCTGCATCAATTGACTTAGTTGCGTGTGAGTGTTGTTACTGTTGTCAGAAATCATCTGTATTCTCGGATTTTTTTTTTCCTTTTCTCTTTTGTAAGTTTGGGTGTAATTTGTGAAAATGCAAAGAAAAGCTTCAGATACCCTTATGGGTAACAATGAAGAAAAAGGAAAGGAAGTATCTCTCATTATCGATAACATAGGAAGTGGAGTTACTGCAGATACAGTGCCATTCCAAATTCCAAAATTTACAAAAAAAACTGAAAGACATCTGGGCCCAAAGATTTTGGATATGGAATTGTGGATCTGTAATGCTCATTTATTAGCTCTTTACTTCAGAATTTTATATCTTAAATCTTTTTCATCTAATATTTCTGGATGAAATCTAGGGTAATTTGGAGGTGAGGAATGTCAGATTAATAATTTCCCAATTACGAGTGATTTGCTTCAAATAATACCAATAAATCTAAATACATTTTTTTAACTCTTTTTAAGGTATCTACAAATTTTATCTTTACACTCTACAATAAAGGTTAATAAAGCATTAAATGAGAAGAAGTGAAATATTATTGACTTAACAAACAAATTTGTAAACATTGCAGTAGGCTGGAGAACTAAGTAATAAATGTACACTAATAGTTGATGCTATAATTGTGCCACAGAGGAAATACAGCAGCAATTGTACAAAATAGTGTGGTTTCAAATATAATGAAAAGATTAATTGCTGGATGAGTAATCATGACATAGTTCATCTATACTATGTCAGGTTGAAAATGAAATATGTAACTGAACTGCCATACAATTCTCAAATAAATCCCTTTCTGTTTACTTTCAATTGAGTAAGTTTTTATTCATTATTACACTTCTTTAATCAGTAATTTTCAAATATATTTTTTTAATATTAATTTTTACAGTAAAAATTAAATTTATTTCTTCAGTTCACTCATGCATTTTGGAAAGAACAGGAATAAATGATTGTCTCTTTTCTTGTTACTTTGATGAATTAAAGCAAAAATTGAACTACAGAAAGAACTGCTTCATTACAAATTCATAATACCTTTCTTGATTGTAAAACACTTTTTCTGAATAAATATAGTTAATTCAAAGTGAATATTGATCTGTATGAATTGATGATAATGAACTGCAACTTTATCTGCTAAAAATTCATCAGAAAATTCTGTGGTTTTCTGTGTTTTCAAATGGTTGTCAAAATGCTGAAGGGATGAAAATAACTGAATGGAATCAATATTGATACTTAGTAACCTTTTAAAAGGATTTTTTTATAGAAATCTCAATTTTTTCTTTGGCCCTAACTTTTTGGGACTTCAAAGTTAGTCATTATTTAAAACCTTTTTGTAAACTTTGAATCCATTTTTTCGTAAAAGAAAGTCATCAAATTGACCTTATGTATTCCACTAAATAGCTGTAGAAATACACACAAATTGACTTATAGTTTGAACCTAAGACCTCATGGGGAAGAATACAAAATGGGGTAAACACTTATAGCATCTAAAAAAGAAGGCAGTCATTTTGAAAAAAAAAAATGGTTTGTCTAAAAAAAATGCTAATATGAAATCAGAAAGTACTTACTTGAGCATTACACTGGCAATAAAAAATCAGGAGTTGGGGACAAGCTGTGATTAATTTTAAAACCTTCTGAAATTGCAACATTCTTTAGATTTGCCAAATAAAAATGACTATCATAATTAATAGAAAGCCAGGATAAACCACAAACAATTTTTTTCTTATTTCTAAAAGTAACCAAATAGCACAATTTCATTAATATACAAACATACGCAGTTTTCACTTTAATTTTTAATTTGATGATTTCTCATGGAATGATTCTACAAATAATGTTTGTTGAAACAAAGACAAATGTAAATCACTAAGCTGTGGAACATCAGTTTATTAATAAGAAAACATTATAGTATTCACGAAATGAGTGGTGAAATTGGAAACTAGATGATCAGTATTTAAGCACTGCAAAACACTGTGCAGTGCCACAGAAAGAATCAGCAGGGTTTCAGATGATGATAATGATGTACCATCTGCCTTGTTAGATATAAAGCAGATGCAGCAGTTTAGAAAATGGATGTATAAAGGTAGAAGACAACAATAGATGCAATATCACATCTGTGAAATATTGCTGTTGTATGGTTATCGTCAGTGCTGTTCTATGAAACTGTACAATAATGTGTTAATTACTGCTAATATGTGAATATTTCATGACTGTATATTCTTCAGAGACCATTGTTATACAGTCTGATACCAAAGTGAAACAATTACCTTTCCTTGACGGAAAACATTTAATTTCTGTCGATGTCCTCCTTTTGATTTAAATAAAATTTGGACTTTAACAACTGTGACAATTTGCAGATTTAATGAATTTTTAGCCACTAGAAAAAATAAAATGATTGTTTATATTCAACAGTTTTTATAGGTAGGTCGATCAGAAAAAAAGTTTACAAAACTTGTGTACGAAAAGCAAACCATTATTGGAAGAAAATGAGATGATGCCCTTAAAATGGGACAGACATATTATTTTTCAAGAAAGTCACTTTGATGATTGAGGCATTTGTCACAATAGTTGATCATCCCAGTCACATAAAAGTCAGGGCCCTGCTGTTGTAGCCACTTCTTTGCATTACGCTGCACTTCTTTATTGCATGTGAAGCATCGACCTGACATGTGCTCTTTAGAGCAGGGAACAGATGAAAATTACTGGGATCCAAATCCAGACTGTATGGTGGATGGCCCAAAAATGTTCAATGGAAATCATGCAACAAATTGTGTGTTCCATGCACATGCTAATATAAAATTTGTAGAGCAGTGAATTAAATCTACAATTTCTTTAGTGATAATGTAACTTACAGATATTTATTAAACTTACTTTGAAATCAATCCAAATGTAATTTAAAAACTATGAAATGTTAAAACTTCCACTTGATGCATGGAAACCTTAATTAATCAGCTGTGAGCATAACATCAATGCCAAAAGGTTATTAATTGTTAATATCACTTCTGTATCTAATAATTCTATTCAAAATGAAATGTATTATCATTTCTATTGCTGTTACTAATACACTGCTTCACAAATTCCAGGAAACAATATATTTTATATCAATGAAATTTTCCCAGAACATCAGAGCTTCATAGTTCTTTGGTGAAGTGATCATAGTATTGCAGTATAATACCACCCAACTGTAAAAATAGATAAAATAGACTTTGCCTGTCTGAATTTGTTCTTTATACGATTGTGTGAGCAGCCCAGCATCAAGCACTCAAATTTATGAGTTGCTTGCTAATTAGAATTTGTATGTTCATATCATTGTATTGTACAAATTAATTATGAAATTTCTTAACGGTGTTATTTGAATGAATGGGATTGTAGATCAGCAGTATATGGTTTGGACAATGAGGGAGAAGGTAATGAAAAGTATTGTTGCCGAAAAAAGTTCTGTAGCAAATTTGCTGCAGCTTCTACAAACTTAACATTTTAGAAAATGTCGCTAATAATTATAAATATTTGTAAGAAGTGATGTGAATGTATCTTTATAATGATTGATGGAGAAGAGTTTTTAAAAAAAGCTGCATGGTTCAGAAGAAAGTCATCTGTAGGAGTGATCGAAGAAGCTTTGTCATAGCTCAAGAGGAGTGCTACCTAACTTTGGTGGTGAGAGCAACAGTTCATCAGCTTCAAGTCATTACTGCAATTGCAAGTACTGCATAATTGCACATTTCTGGTCAAACTGTCTTGCATTACCTGAACAGTAATGGATTATATGATTCTTGAGCCAATCAGGTCTACACCACTATCTGTTTGCCTGTCATCTTCATAGCAGATTAATGTGGTGTGGTGAGCAGAGATCGGGACTGTCAGAGATGGTCCAAAATTCTGTTATCTGACAAACTACTGTATACAGCAATTATGGACATCATCTGGTGCAGAGAGAACATTGAACTAATTTACCAGTAGCAGAATATCTGTTAATGTGCACAGCAGTGTCAGAAAGCTGCTTTTATTGAAGAGTCTTCAATGAAGATATTTTGCAGGAACAGGATACAAGTGTTGTTATACAGTTCTGGAGATTCGTGTCTGTCTTTTCCCTGGTAGACTTGACTTTTAATTAACGAATGACATACCCATACACAGGATACAGGTCGTGGAAGATTGTAAACTGCTGATGTCCAGCACTTGAAGTGACTTATGTAAACCTACTGTTATCAAACAAACATAGAAAGCTCTTTGTTATTACATTGCTGCCACACTAGTCATTATCAGAACTGAAGATTGCCCTTACAGCTGAGTGGGAGAGAATCCTCTTTCCTTGAACAGCCTTATTGATAGCCTGGCACACACGATATTGAAACTGTCTTATCTCCTTGCCTTCATATTTGAAGATCTGGGACTCATAATATATACAGCATATTTTTGGACTTAGGTTACAGAAGAATATGGTAGATAGAGGCAGGGGTGTACTACCATACTTTCAACAATCGACTCTCAAAAAAAATTATGTAGGGCTTTGTTATATATAAACAATTTCAAAGTTCATATAATTATCAACTGCAATAAAATTTAATATAAATAACATTACAACATATTTCCTTATTATAATTTAATACAACGTCCAAATATTTTTCTGATTTACAGAAATGTCCAATTACATTGGTGTATTGCTAGCTATTTCCTTTTTTATTTTTAACTACAACCACAATTATGAAACTCCAAACACTTGTCACACTAACCATTAATGAGAAAGTAGCTTATTTGGTAACACTGGTTGTTAATATATATGTCAGAAAGCCCTGATTGGGGAACTCTGAACAACTGACCGACATTTCGCTTTGGTAAGAGCGGTAGAGAATTCATATGTGTTGGAACATACTAGCATTAGCAACTTAACGTATTCAAGCTTAGCTATTTAAGTGTCACATATAGCAGGTTTCTGTAATTGAAGCCATAAACAAAAACATTTCGCTAATTCTTTGCAAACATGTATGCATTGCTTGGTTGATGACTTGCTCGACTGCACCTGGAAGTTTCAATAACCATCTCATGCGAGCAGTACCGAGCCGAGTCCATCACATCCCTAAATAGAGAGTATGAAAACAAAAAGTTTTCATTAAGTAATTGTGTCCGGTCTTGCACCAAAATAGCACTAGGGTCGTTTTAGTGTTGTGGCTTTAGCGATAAAAAAAGATAAAGGAGACCTCTACTTACTAAGCAGGTTTTAGGTCCCCAGCACAAAAACCCCAACAACAAACTAATAAAAGTGTTGTGGCAGGAGTCCCATGGCCTCCATGATCACTAAATCTTAATCCAATTGAAATTCTTCTGTTGGGGTTATGTAAAGATCTTTGTGTACACCACACCTGTTGATACAGTCGATAAACTGCCTCAACGATTTGTCAAAGCCTGCAACACCATCCTTATAAAACCTGGCATTTTTGAACGAGTGCAGCAGTCACTGCGCTGTGAAACCACCATTGTGTAGAACAAGAGGCATCACTTTGAACATCTTCTCTAATGGACAACACTCCAAATAGGCAGGTGGCAATGGCCCTTCCGTGAATGATTGTCTACCAGCCACAAAACTAAAACGACTATATCTGTAAAGACCAGACACACATTACTTAGTGAAAACTGTTTGTTTTCATACCTTCTGTCTACCATAGTTTTCTGTAACATAAGTTCAGAAACAGCCTGTATAGCAGTGTTGGTTCAGTCTTCATTCCTCCACCAGAAAGTATATTAGGGTTATAAGAATATAATCCACACACAATTAGTTTTAATTCTAAGTGTAGGCATTTTAATAATAAATTCACACACATATTCTTATAATATATTCACACATGTTAAAATACCAGTTTATGTTTGGGTTGTTATACCATAGAATGTTACTACTACTAGCTTTTGTCAAACAACATAATATAAAACTGTTAATATAGATCTCTCTCTCTCTGGAATGACAGTACGATATTTTCTTTATCTAATGCCTTGACTATTCGGCAATTATGCTTTCAGACGTAATGAAGGGCTGTTTTTGTTAAAAATTGATTGCCTATTGTTCAGAATAATGGCAGTTAACATTTTACCCACAGAAACAAATTATCACAGAAGATAGAGCAAATACCCAGAACAACTGCAGGATTCAAACTTAAATTTATGCATATCAGCCAAAGTAATAAGTTACTGCTTAACTAATCGGATAAGCCTGATACAATAGAATGTTTTATTGCCAAATTTCCCAAGAAAAGAACTTCCTGAGATGTTGGAGTATAAGGTAAATGCAAAACGAACTGTGTTCCTCCTGCTAAAGTATCTCTGAAAGTTTGAATTTATAAGTTTCAATAAGATTTTTTCTGGGCGTGCTGTAAAGTGACTAGTTAAACTTGTGTGTTTTAGTGTGCTTTATAACTCAGGGTTATCTGGAGTAGAATTAAATTTGGTGACGGGAAAAGGAGAGTTATTTTACATTATTATTTATGAGACCTTGTCGGGACCAAAGGAAAAGGACGACTTAAATGGAATGACGACTTATCCGGGTGACGACTTAACGAGGTTTTACTGTACTGTATTTCAGTGTTTTTTTTGTTTTGTTTTTTTTTTCAAAAATTCCCACTCCACATAAGTTGTCACACTGCTTAAGTCGTCAAAAATGTTTGGAGTGACGAGTTAACAAGTTTTTAATGTATTGCTTATTTTTAGGAATTTATCTTTATTCATACAATTTTTCCAATTAATTAAGCAAGACTCAATCGTTAATCTCTCCTTTTTCGTCTGAAATTTTTATATTCTATTTTTACTATGGGGTCTGGTTTGTGTCCATTTTCTATGCAGTGGTCTGCCCAATCAGAAATTTATTGTTATTATTCTTACAGGCTCTAATGTGCTCAGCCAATCTTTCTTTCATGGTCCTGCTTGTGTTTCCAAAATAGATACTACCACAATCTCTACAAGAAAAACTATGCATCACAACACTATTATAAAGAACATTTCCTTTAATTATCCTTTCTTTTTAAATAAATTTATTACCTTTATAATGAATTACTCTAATATTATTTGCTTTGCAAATATCTTTAATATTTTCATTTTCAATTTCTTATCCGCTATCATCAACCTAAAGAAATCTCTCACTGAGGGAGATGAAGTATCATGGTATTAAATTAGAAGTTATTTTAGTAATGCTTGATTATTTGAGTATGTTTTTGTTTGTTTTATTTTTATTCACAGGAATTGCTACTTTGGACAATCCATTTTGTTTTTCCATTTTTGAGAAGTGCATAAGTAGATTTCAAATAAATAACAAAACATTGATAAACTCCTTTTACAAATTATATTTAATCACTATATTTCGTTTTCTTGCTTAAAGAAAACGAAATATAGTGATTAAATATAATTTGTAAAAGGAGTTTATCAATCCATCTACACAAATAACTCCTTGTGAACTCCTTTACTTCATTCTAATGATATTTCGAATGATCTCTTCGATCATTCTTCTTCAGGTTACATATATAAAATAAAAGAGGAAAATAAACTATTCCTCTTTTTACAAATTGAAAACAACAATAAATTCCACTAATTCTGATTAACAATATTAATGCATATTAATTATCAGTAAGTTTATCAATGTTTTGTTATTTATTTGAAATGAAGAATTTGGAGTTTTTGGAACATAAGTAGATTTATCTGATAGTTTTTACAACTAGGAATTCCCAAAGACAGCTTCAAAATTCATCAGCAAATTTCATCAAATCCGCCAGATTAATTAGCTGTGATTCTGAGGTTAGACTCTCAGATTTCATCTTTATTTCAATTTTTAAATCCTTGTTAATCTTTTTTTTTTCTTCTTATCATAAAGCTTTAGTGATTATAAGACACTAATGATTATGTGACTGAGTAAAGTCATTTGTTAATAAAAGCAAAACAATAAAGCAATAAAGCTCTTTCTTTACATACTCTACATTTAACCGAGTCTTAACATAATATACTTAATCCAATAATAAGTAATTGGAGTATGAAAATACTTTCAAACATTCACTGAGATAGATAATTTTATATTATTTGTTTACCATTGTTGTTTCTTTCTTAATATATTAAATTACATGATAAGTGTGGGCCCGGTAGCCGTGTGGGTAAGGGCGCTTGGCTGCGGGTTGGAGGTGGCTGGTTCGATTCCCGGCCTCGGCAGAGGCCGGGAATTTTTCCACGCATCTTTCTCCTCCAAACGGATCCTAGGGTCTACCCAGCCCTCTGTAGAATGGGTACCGGGTTTCTTTCCCGGGAGTTAAGGCGGGCGGGCGTCGGGCTGACCTCCCTACCTCAATCTAGTCTTGTTGGTCTCGAAACGCTGAGAGCCTTACCTCCCGCGCTCCCGCATGGTCTGTTTATGGGATTGCTTAATTTTTTAACTTAACTAATATGATAAGTAAAAAATTTTGTAAGTAAAATAAATTTCTATGGTTCGAGAGGAATATTTTCTGAGAAGTTATTTACAGGTATTAAGGTCGTTCATATCCTTACTTAGAATTACTGTCATATCTGTTGGAAGAAGAATATGGATGAGAAAGTGAACAAGTTAGATACCATTTGATTCATAAAGTACTGGAAATACTGGTGGTTTTCACCACCCCATATCTTTTAAACTACTGCTCATAAAAATCTGAAACTTTTTATATAAAATCATCAAACATATAAGAGTTATATTTTCATGTTATTATTTATTCATTATTATTGAAATTCATTTTCTTAGCGTTCAAACACTCCCAATATTTAAATAACTGCTGTGATGTTGTTTACACTCTAAAAGTCTGGATCCAATATTCAAATGATACAGAAACCTAATTAGGAAAATTTAATCTAAGCACTTTTGTCATTAATTCTTTTGTTTAATTTAAAAAAAAAAAACAAAACTATTTTTTTGAAAATGACAAATGTTGGGAGATAGTCGAATAATTTTTTTGGATAATAATTTCGATATATTTGGGGTGCTTGAATGTAAATAAAATGAATTTCAATAATAATGAATAAATAATGAATAATGAATGAATAACAGATGTTAAACTTGCTTTCAATATAACTCTTATATGTTTGACGATTTTATATAAAAAGTTTCAGATTTTTATGAGCAGTAGTTTAAAAGATGTGGGCGGTGAAAACCACCAGGACTTTCCAGTACTTTATGAATCACCCGGTATAAAGGACAGCAGTGGTAATAACAGTTTATATTCAAATTTAAAACTCCATTGCAAAGTAACAGAGTGAAAGATAGTGTTTAACATATGTATTATATATTGAAAATCTAACATTCATCATTTAAGAAATTACAAAGCGTAACTTTGTCGAAACATGTCAAGACTTGATTCATTATTTAATAACTATTGATTGTCTTCCTTTTTTCTTCTTTATTCCAATTCTGATGGTTATTGTTGCATAGAATAAAAAACGCTTTGCCACTTTCACACTTTTTTTTTATAGAAAACTTCTCAGAATTATTTATCTGCAGTAATTTTTTAACATAACTGAAGGATAAAGGGTTAGTATAAGCATACTTTAGTATGTTAAACTTTAATGTTTTAGTGGCAGTTTTGAACATTTGACTGTTCTTCATCAGACTATGGAAGCTTAGATGTATTTGAGAGCATAAGTAAAGTTGAAAGAATAAGAATAGGGAAGGGATGAATACAATAGGGAGGTTTCTATTAGTTTTATTGGGTGAGAAGCTTTGGGGCTAAAGGTTGACTTTGGGCTGTAGCAGGGGAGAAGAAATATTTGTGGGAAAGTAACAGTGACGGTGCACTTAGTTGCTAGAATGGTACTAAGGAATGAAGGAAGATACCTTACTAATCCTTGACCTCTGATGTGAATCAAAGCCAGCTCATCCAGTCTACAAACAAGCACCTATATCACTTAACACTCCGTCGGGCGCAATATGGCTCGGAACACGGTCGGGCGCATTGAGCCTTGGTGGCACTGCTTGATTTACTATTCTTTTCTACATATCGCTGGTCCAGAATTATAGTGTTCTAACTGCACCCATTTCAGTATTGAGAAAATGAACTTTGTATACTTGAAGTCATATTACTACTTTGGTTATAATGTCAATTAGTTCACACCTTGTACTTTTTCTGAGTGACTTGTAATAAAGTTACTCAGAAAAAGTATAAGATGTGAACTATTGACATTATAATCAAAGTAGCAATATGACTTCAAGTATTCAAAGTTCATTTTCTCAATACTGTAATGGGTGCAATTAGAACACTATAATTCTGGACCAGCGATATGTAAACTTTCCTTCTTACCAAAAACAATTATTAACTCTTATTATTAAACACCAACACGTTATAAAACGGCTTTTGCCGTTATCGATAGAATTTGGAATAGTTAATGGAAATTGGAAATTGAAAGAACTCCGTTGGGCGCAACTGATCTGCTAGGCACATTTCGTTTGCCCCGGCCCCTCTAAACGTCGTCCCAACTTCTCCATCCTAGTGGCTTCCTCTTTTCTTGTACCACTAACAATGGAAAGGTCAGTTAGCGATTTTTTTCTTTATTTACGGTTGAAAACGTAATCAGGCGTAATGAGCCTATGAGATCGCTTCGTCTGTCAACCGGAAATGAAGAACGAAAATCACTAACTGACCTTGCCATTGTTATTAGCACTGGAAAAGCGGAAGATACTAGGATGGAGACCTCGCGAAAAATTTAGTGGGGGAGAGGCAAACAAAAGAGTTCGAGGTGTGCCTAGCAGATCGATTGCGCCCGACAGAGTGTTAAAATGGTCTCACACACACACACACACATCTGTTACTGAGATATACATGCAACAAGAGGAGGAAATAGCAAAATTCAACTGACAGATTGTTTCTAGCTTCTTTTAATAAAAGTTCTTCAAATAAATCTGGAGTTTCAATGTAAGTTATTGAGTTTTAATGTTAAATTTATAAATTACATTTTACACATCTTTAATTTGCTCTATTGATTGTCTGTAAACCATTTAGTCATTGACTTTCCGATTTTAGATGTCGTGCCTTTATTATACATAATATATGTGTTAATGCTATAACACTATAAATGCTGCACAACTAATAAATTAGATTTCAGTTGATGCAAATTGTTGTATTCTCTCAGGATGCCTTTTGAAGATTATTGCCACCAATTCACAGATATGTCTGTTTGCCATTTAATCAACACAAGCTGGTTTAGCTTTGGAAAGACTTGGTGTGAGGGTATTTACAAAGGGCAGTGGGTACAAGGAGCTCCTGGTTCTAATCTTGATCGTGCTGGTGGATGTATCAACAATAAAGACACTTTCTTGAGGAATCCCCAGGTATGTTCAGCTTGAAATAAAATATAAATAAATAACTATAGAAATTTGAATAGTCTTCTTCTTTATTATTTCCAAAACAGCTGATTACCGGTATTTTAAACAAATCATTATTGTTCTGTAATTGAATAGTATATATATATACATAAGTATATATTACAAAAATATTTTTTTTAACCATTTTAATGATAACTTAATGAGATTGATGTATTAATTATAAAAAAAAAGGAAAACAAACCAAGAATTCATAAATAACAAACAGGTTGTTTAGTGTTCAGTTAATAATATTTTGAGTGTTCAATCTAAAACCATTAAAAAAAAACCTGTGTTTAATGCTTTGAAAGAAGGATGTTATGAATATTATTTGAAATCCTTCCAAACAACGATGAAAAGATGGAAATGGTGTATTCTTTCTTCTTCAAACGTTACAAAGGGGGATGTTACTACCCTTATCAATGCCCTGCTCAGCATTTCAGCGATAGAGAAGTCTCTTTTGTGAGTAACTATTTGTGCAAAAATTGTACATACAATTCAGAGGATTCAGTGATTAGTAGGAAGCATAGCAAAAGATATGAAGTCATCTGGAAAGGTTAGTACTTATAGCTTAGTTTATGCTGTGGTGGATCTGAATTCCTTAGAATCTAGTAGTAATTGTGCTGAAATCATGAACTCTTGCAGAATGGATGCAAAATAGTTGTGGTCAGATGAAAATTGATTGATGTTAATGCCCAGGCAGTTAAGGAAACTGATATTAGGATCATCATCACTGGTTACATTATATGCAAAATTCTTCTAATTGAGTAATATTTAACAATTATCAGTTGAACTGGCAAGATTTCAATATCCTTGAGATATTAGAAAAGTTAAGTTAAGAAGACATTAAGAGTCAAACAGGAAAAAAGGTTTCTTGACTAAGGAAGCTTCAAATTAAAAAAAAAATAAAATAAGAGGTTTTGAATGCCTCCAAAATAATAATTTTACATTGATTCTGAAAGTTAGCATAAGATAATCCCCTTTTTGAGTAAAGAGCAAAGGTAGATAGGATCAGAATTACAAATCAATGGAGATTACCTGTTGAGATGAGTAAGAAGCATTGCTTAGATGTTCTGCTTAAGTGAATGGAAGTGTTGATGTGTAAGAGGTTGAAGTAGAGTCAAAGCTTTGATATTGCTTGAGACATAAAAAAAAAAGAAGTATGACTGAAATGTCTGAAATGGAGATTCTGATAAGATTCTCTTGCATTCTCTAACAACTGCTCATTTGAGGAGGAAGATGAATAACTCAAAATAAATATCTCAACAAGTTCTATTGATAAATAGAAAACAATTTATTGACACAATAAATAGAAAACACTATTTATAAATAGAAAAAATTTTTGTTAATGAAGAATATTCTAAGCCCGAAGAAGCAGATAAAATACATCTGCGAAATATAGCAATGTTTTGAAAAGATGAAGATGTTGTGTTTTCTATTTATTATAATTATCATTTCTGGAGTCATGTTTAAACAAGTTCTATTGATGTTTTTCTTTTGGTTCTTGATCAGTACTTTAACATTTCTTAATTGTAATAAATTTATTTTAGTTTCGTTTTGATGTTACTAAAGATGAAGATGATGTGCTAATTATGCTACAACAAAAAGATGCACGAGAAAGGCGACATGAAGGACTGCAGAATCTTCCCATTGGGTTTCAGATTTTAAAGGTATGTTATTATATGAAATTGTGAAGTACTTCTCAGATATTTTCAAAATTGATTTGGTGAAACATTTGAGATTTATTGATTTCCTTTTTTATTTTATACAAGATATTACAATAAGTATATACATTATATAATTAGTTCTCTTCTTTTAGATACTATATTCATAAGAGCAGTATTTTTTCTAGGAAAACAAATAGATATGATGAAATATACAAGAGGAAGATTTTCTTTAAATTTATAATTTTGATATGTACATTGAATAACAAAGATGACGTCATCATGCTAATATGAATTTCTTAATTTATTTATTTATTTATTGATAAAAAAAAAAATATTAGGTTGCTCTATAAATCCATTTTACACTATTTATTGATAAAAAGTTGTAAAACATTCTTATAGAGCAACATAATGCTTACAGATGAATGCAGTTTTTGATAATTGAGTGGCAAATTGTATTGCCAGGAAAGTAATAATACATAACCCCATAGGAAAGGGGAAAAGAATATAGTAACATAGTAGTAATAGTAGGAATTTCTTCCCTTTTGATGCTAGGTGAAATTACATGCAAAATTTCAGCTAAAATCCACATAAGAATAATTTCGTCTTTCATCCAAAATCAATCTTTGAAAGGAGACTATGTATACATATTATTGAGTTATCCATTGTAATCATTTGCATCAATTGATTGGTTTTATTTCTGGCTTTATTACAGGTTGAAGAGAACAGGAAATATAGATTACATGCCTATAAGGAAATGGTTGCTTCATCTGAATACATTAGAACTCGGAATGTTTTCCTTAAAGTTCCTTTACAACGTGGCCGCTATGCGATATTTCCAACAACTTTTGACGCAGGCCAGGAAGGGGAATTTATTATTCGAGTTTTTACCAGTGCCATCAATGGAATGAAGTAAGCTTTGTATATTCCTAATCATTGTCCATATTATTAATACTAAACTACTTAATGTATTAGCATTAGTTAAAATGATAATGCCCATAAGTTCAACCAGTTACAAAAAATTCTATAAAAAATAACTAGCAATTCATTGTTAGAATCAAAAACTACTGTTAAGGTAGGCAGCTGCAAATACACTTATTGAATTTGTACATTCATTTTAATAAGAAAACTATCACCAATAGAAATAATGATGATAAAAATAAATAAATAAATAAAACCTTAGAGAAACCTCCCTCATTAGATTTCTATTTACAATTAAAATAACACATTTCTTGTCTCATTTCGAACAGTTTGTTTGTCTACATCATTGAAATTAGAAAACTCGAGATTGAACAGACACAAACTGAGTAATCAGTTAACTAAATTGCAGTCATGAAGTGACCTATAGGTTCTGGAATATTTCCAAAAGACTTATTGAAGATTCAGAGCATAACAATTTTGAGCTAATAAGTCCAGAGAAGGACAGTCATTTGCTTGACTATAAGGATTATTGATAAAATGCTTTCATCTTATGCAGACAACTATTTTTTTTTTGGAGTGCATTACACAATACAATAGGAAAGTATATTTGAACTGAAAGATAATACATCTCTGCTGGATCAAAGATCAGTAGAGGTTTTTAAAAAGTATCTGTAAATAATTTCCATTTAGGGCAATTTCTGATGTTGTTTGATATGAAGAAGATCAGATATGCTGGTATCCCCCTCAGATGAAAGGAATCTATTCTGATGTTGTACTATTAAATTTGAATCTTGATAATATTTTGTGAGAACTCATTCTGGCTGTCTTATTCCAAACATCAACTTATACTGTTGTTTAGTTTTTCAAAACAAAGTTTTTTTTCTATTTTTTCATAGTTCTTTGCTTTTTCTCTTAGTTCTGTGTGGTTGTGTCCATAAATTTCCTAACTGTGCATGTTGTGTTTAGTATCACAGCTTTCTGGAGTTGTGCGTAAGTGTTTTTGTGAAGTCCTAGTGTGCTAAGGCTGTGGTGTAATGTGTGAGGCACCAGACAAGTGGCAGACAAGACGATGGGTACAACACGTACTCAGTCCTGCCTCCACTGCTTCTGGAGATCGTGTGCTAAGTCAGTGTACTTACTGATCTAGTCTACGTGAGTTTTCTGCATGTTCTTGCTGCTAGGTACTGCAATGTCAATGAGATAGGTCTGTTTGTTGGCCTTATCAACAAGTGTGATGTCGGGTCTATTGTAGTATATTGTTTTATCTATGTGAATGGGACGCTCCCACTACAGCTTATGTGAATGGGACACTCCCACTACAGCTTATGTGACAGTGACACTCAGATGCTTTGTGGTTATATTATTGTTGTTGTTGTTATTATTGTTATGTTTGTATGTTTCAAACCTTGGGTTTCCCCAGCAAAAACAATATGGCGATTCAAGGACCAAAGCACATATTGCCAAGTGTAAAGACGTGTGCAAGAATGATTAGGGATGTGTGGTTGTGTCCATAAATTTCCTAACTATGTGTGTTGTGTTGAGTACCACAGCCTTCTGCAGTTGTACATAAGTGTTTTTGTGAAGTCCTAGTGTGCTGAGACTATGGTGCAATGTATGAGGCACCAGATCAGTGGCAGACAGAACGATGGGTATAACACATACTCGATCCTGCCTCCACTGCTTCTGGAGCTCATGTGCTAGATCAGTGTATTTACTGATCTTGTCTGCGTGAGTTTTCTGCGTGTTCTTGCTGATAGGCACTGCAATATCAATGAGATAGGTCTGTTTGTTGACCTTATCAAGAAGTGTGATGTATGGTTTTGTCTGTGTGAATGGGGCGGTCCCAGTACAGTTTATATGAGGGTGACTAATACGCTTTATGGTATGTACTTGTAATACGGGACTGTGTTCTTAATAAGTGAATGTTTGTGTGCTAGTTGTTGATGAACGATCGACGCTACCTGATTGTGTCGGTGGAGGTAGTCTGTTTGAGAGAGAAGGGGACAGCCTGATATTACGTGGTCGATCGTCTCATTTGTAGTGTGGCATTTCCTGCATTTGTCGTCATGTGTGTTTGCATCGTGTAGAATGTGTTTCTTGTAGTTGCGTGTGGAGATGACTTGGTCCTGTATTGCGATCATGAACCCTTCAGTCTCCCCAAGCAGCTCACCACTCATCAGCCATCTGTTCGTTGCTTCCATGTCGACATGAGGCTGGCTGAGTTCGTGGTGATGTTTGCCATGGAGTTCCTTACGAGCCCATAATTCACGCAGCTTATTGTTATTATTATTATTATTATTATTATTATAAATGTTCTATTCTTGGGTTTCCCCTGCAAAGACATCATAGCGGGTCAAGGATCAACTTGTGCAAGGAGGGTTAGGGATGTGTGGTTGTGTCCATAAATTTTCCTAACTGTGTGTGCTCTTTTGTTGTTGTTATTATTATTATATCAAAAAAGTTTCAAACCATGGGTTTCCCCAGCTAAGGCAATATGGCGGGTCACAGACCAAAGCACATATTGCCAAGTATAAAAAAAAAAAAAAAAAAAAAATTAAATATTATTATTATTATTATTATTTTTATTATTATTAAATGTTATCTAGAAGAATAATTGACTTTTGGGATCTTACAAAATTTTAGTTTTTCTTTAATTTATGAAAGGCATCATTAAATTTACAATTGTAATTTAGTTTGTTTTTTTTAATTGCAGTCTTTTTTATTTCATTTACATTACTGTATCAATAAATTCATAAATTTGTTGTTATAGAGAAATGGCAAAGGACGTTCCTAGTCAAAGTATCTTCCCTTGTATTTCTTATCCAACAATTGCTACTTATTTTGTATTGAGAAGTGCAATGGGTTTGCAGAAGCAAGAACAAGCTGATAGTAAGTTGTTTGTAGAACTCCCCCCCCCCCCTTTTTTTTTTTTTTCAAATTAGAAAATAATTTGGACTATCAAGAATATATTTCTTATTTGTTATTTGAATTATGTAATCAAATGCCAAGTTTCAGTGGTTACAATAAAGTATGGGAAATTATTTGTTCATGTAGTAGGTAATAAAGAATATATGTCTGTCTGTTGTTTCCTAAAGAACCATCAATTTTCCATTGGAATTCCTTTCACCTACAGGAAGATTAAAAGTTTCCATCCCACCCATGGTATTTTACTTAACACTGTTAATTGGAAATTTTATTATTTATTTACTGAAGCCTCTTGTTTTTAAAAATTATGAAACTTTTTGGTGTATCAAATCACATTCTATACAGGGTGTTCAAGAGCACCTATATCGCCTGTTTTCTCGAAAACACAGGGTTCAGGTTGTTCGCAGGAAAATTTTCATTACCAAATAGTATCCAAAGAATTGAATGGTAGCATTGTGGATGTCCTGTAGAAAGTGGAAGTGGGTGTAATCAGGGTCATCTTTGAAATTAGAACATAAGTCATGTGGGGTATTGTTGGAAAGAAACTTTTGAATAGAAACAACTTTTACTAAAACTTCTTTTCTCTAATGTTCCTTGTTTAGTCACTAAAAACTAAAATGATGGCACTTGTCATCAAGATACTCATCAGAACAGTTACAGGTATTGACAGCAATGAAGTTAACAATGGTCCAATCAGGATTCAAAATGTGCAACACAGTATATATCTAGAAAGGAAATACAATGTATCACATGCCGGATTATAACTGTGGCCTGCCAATGTTTGACAGTCTTCATTATTGGGGTTTGTTTTGCTGTTCAGTACTAACAAAACTTTTCAGCAACTGGTCAGCAACTTTGTTGAGCTCATTTTTCAGTGGTGGCTCGACAACTTGCTGACCAGTTGTTCCCTGGACGTTGGATCCTATGAGGAGGAATGGTAGCCTTGTCACCTCGCTCTCCTGACTTGTCTCCATTAGAAAGAAAGATTCCACAGAAAGAGGAGTTATATACGTCGTATATCAAGAGCATTCAACAACAAGAGTCGACATGGAACACTGAATTTTACAAAAGCTTGTGAGTCTCTCAGCAGTGCTTAAATTCTACGAGTGACATCAACCGTATTGAATGAGAAGCGAACGGTGTTGGGTACAAGACAGTGGACATTTTGAGCACCTCTCGACATAGGGGATGCGTCCTGTATTTCAGATGACACGTCTTCTGTATTTCAGATGACACGTCTTCTGTATTTCAGATGACATGTCTTCTGTATTTTTATGTTATGTTATGATTCGTAATTTGGAGTAAATAAGGATCGCTAGAGCAAAACAGTTTTAGTTTTAATTGTATTTCCTTTCTACATTACTCTGTGTTGCACATTTTGAACACTGATTGGACCATTGTCAGTTTCATTGTTGTTAACATCTGGAGTTGTTCCGATGAGTATTTGATAACAAACGTCATCATTTTAGTTTTTCCTGAATTGTAACAAGAAACGTTAGAGAAAAAAAGTAGTTTCTTTTCAAAAGACCTATCCAATGATACCCACATGACCTATGTTCTAATTTGAAATTCTAATGAGAATTTACCAAGATCATCATCCCTTAAACAGTCTGTCTGTTTATCTTTCTTTCTTTCTTCTTCTATTATACAATATTATATAGATATTTAGAATTATTGTATAATAGAAGAAGATTGAAAGATTGACAGTTATAAATATGAAGTGGTTTTTTTTTTTTTTAGTTAGTCTGTCTGCTTGTTAAGAGTTGAATTAGTTTTTAATATCAATATTTAATTTATTATTTTGTTATAAATTAATTGATTGATAGGTATATTGTAAATTAATACAGTCGGACCCCAATTTAACGAATTCATCGGGACCGAAAATTTTATTCGTTAAATCGGGGATTATTCGTAATATCGGGGTCCAAAATAAAAAATTTCTACACTTACCTTATGGAACAGCCCTAATAAGCAACTACACAAAAATATCCATAATTAGAAATTGTACACTTTATTCAGCAGCTAATAATACAGTGAATAATGACGCACTAGTTAATTTGAAATCTTAAAGTATGCACTAACTAATGTTTGGCAATTTCCTTGATTCCTGACTTGAAAAAGTTCTTTTTCGACTTTATGGAGAGAAGAAAATACAGCGTTATTTATATCCTGCTGCAATAGGTATGTTTAGGTATATTTACCCAAACTAACAAAAAAAATATTTTTTTCGGCTGTTGAAATAATTCGTTAATTTGAGGTTTCTTATTCGTTAAATAGGGGTTTTTGCCTTCATTTTAATCGGGGAAAAATAAAAATTCGTTAAACGCGAAATTTGGTAAATAGGGGTTCGTTAAATCGGGGTCCGACTGTATATATTTAAAGTCAAGGAATTATCAGCATTTTCTGTATTTTATATATTTTTTTTTATAGGTATTGATCCATACTGCATTATAAAATGTGAGAGTAAAACTGTTCGAAGTGGTGTAAAGAGAGATAACCCGAATCCAACTTGGGATATTAGTTGTATCTTTTACCGACGGGCTATGAACCAGCCTATAGTAGTGGAGGTAAGATATTTTAAATGACTTTTGAAGTTTTGAATATTACATAATTATTAATAGTGAAAGAAATGCTATTCACTATTTAGACATGGATGATATTTTAGACATGGATGATATTGATTACAGTCTTTTTTTTTTTTATTCCTAGGGTTTAATGATATTATTTTTATTTTCTAAATAATATGTTTGTTTGTTTTGTAGATTTGGAATAGTAATAAGATGGTGGATTCATTTGTTGGGAAAGCTGAATTTTTGGCTCCAGTCAATGATCCTCCTCAGTCAGTAATACATGAAGCTGATTTGCAAGCCAAAACACCTGACGAACCTCAGCCTGCTGGTAAACTGGTTGTGGAAATCATGACTTCTGAAGACCTTATGGCATTCTAATTGTCAAGATTTTGTTAATTGGAAAAAAAAAAAAAAAATAGCTTTCTGATTGCAAATTCAGTGTTGTGTAACTTAACAAAAAATTGTTATTGTTAAAGCCTTTCTGGATTGGCCAGGTAGCTTGCCTTTGACTGAATATAAGATGAAAAGCTTGATGTTAAGATAAATCTTGCTTTTTCTTTTCATTTGCTTTGAATATTAGATTTATATAAGATAATGAAGTAAATCACTTATCTTATATTAACACTCTGTTCTAAAGTCAATCATATTCATGAATCATGAAAAAGATCATATTTTAAGTTTTTATGTGTTCAGATAAGTGTTTTTGAAAATCTGCAGTAATTTTATTAAATTATTATCTATATAATATTTTTTATTATTTTTATATACATATATTTTTTTATTTAGAGATATACCTCCTACAAAAAAGTAAAAAAAAAAAGGGTGTGTTCTACAATTTTTTTCTTTTGCATTGAAGAACTTATGCAGCACTAGATCTGTGGGACAATTTGAAGCAAAGTTTCAAAAAAAAATAAATCTAGTGAAAGTCAGACCATGCATTAATCAAATTTAGATATCTATTAGACAGTATCATGTGCGAAAGAAAATTAATATGAAGTAACTGATATTATGAAAGTTCAGTTGTGCAGCTCAAAGAGCACTCTATGAAAGGTCCCATCACCTTGACAGTGCAGAGATTCTGATAATAGTAATGTTACCTCATCAACAAACATACTACTAGGTATACTCTTTAGAAAATTAAGAGATGAAACTGGCATGTTTGCTTTTACTGTAGTTGGAGGCTGTAGTAAAACAAAAATTAAAAAGAATACCTAAATAAAATACATATTTGGGAAATCAGAAGAATTTTAAATTGAATTTTAAGGATTTTATTTTGTTTCAATTTACATGAACAAATCAGTGTTTAGTATAATTCTTTTATTTCTACATGAATATTATTCATTTGTCATTATTTTTTATCAAGGATTTAGAATATGCTATCCTTCAGTCCCACCAATACTTCATATATTTTCATCAACATTTCCATTTTTTTTATTGTGTCTTGCTCAATTCTGTTAGTATAAAGTAACAAAAACCCAATTCTCATATATTGTGATCTAAGTCACATGATAAAAAAATAAGATATTAGAGAAATTACATGGCACCATACATAGAAGAAATATTATTTCATTAATTATACATTTTGATCCAACTTTTAATTTTATTTTCTCTGAATAGAGGAAATTAGTTCAGTTTGCATTGAGCTGTTCTTATTGAGGCTACTTGACTTACCATAGTCAGTGTTTGTTAACTGTCTCAATATTTCTTTCTTTTTTTAAACAACAATTGAAACAGTACCGATGATGAGTCCACTTGTTTTGATCGTAGCAGTTACTGCACTGTTTCAGTTATTACTCTAGAAGCAGCAATCAACTTATGGAAAAGGGATAGCATGGAAAAATCGTGGGAATCACAGTAGAGCCCCCAAAGCATAATGTTTAAGGATAGCATGGTTCTGAATTGTAGATCTAAATTCAATATAATGCTTGTATTTCCAAATCCTAGGGAATTTTGAGTATCCAGGAATTATCCGGATCGACAGTGCCAAATGTTTGGGCCTCGTTTTGTTCAGAAGGTGAGACTTGCTGATTGTTGTTGTTTTTTTTTT
>JAFIDM010003189.1:63428592-63440427 GCA_023159025.1 Thereuonema tuberculata | reverse complement strand
AATTTAATAGATGATTTTTTTTCAGTAGAGAATGTTTTATTGACATTTTAAAAAGATTATTTCTTTCTAGAATTAATATAACCAATCTTGTATTTGTGTGATCATTTTATGTTTATATAATATTTTAAATTTGAATAAAAGTTAGTTAACTGGTCGGAGGATGTTTTACATAAGAAGAAACACTTTTCCTGTCTTCATCTAAAGATATTTTCCATTACAGGTGATAGGCTATGAAAAAAATTCAAACCGACTTCTGATTATTAGCAAGAACTGCAAGATTCTAGACACTGCAATGTATTGTTAATATTAGTTAAAGAAATAATGAGTAGTTAATTCTATGTACATTAAAAATATAAATGGAATTACACAGTATTTCTCGGAACTTGTACAGGATTTCTTAAACCTGAAATAACTTGAAATTTTCGCTTTATTTTTGGTTACAATAGTTTGAGCAATCGATTAGCGTTGGGAAAACTTCACTTTTAGTAATTAGTTCATTTCATGAATAAATGACGCCCCCAACTCTCTTCCGAAAAAAACAAAGCTTGAAGTTTTTAGGAACACTCATAATTAATCTCAAACAGATAGTATTATTAATTTTTGATTGATGAAATAACACTCCGAAATTGCAAGAAATCATAATTATTTCCTGATTTCCCTTCTTTTATATATAATATGGATTGGAGAAATTCCGGGCCATTTGATGGTTTTTTTTGTGGTGAGAAAAGAATATTAGTATTCTTCAAAAATAGAATTATTTAATGACTGATGTTACATTTCTTTATTATGTATATTCTCGTAGTTATATGATAATTTCTTAGGACCCCTTCTAATGTGCGAATTACGTCATTTGTGAATTACATTTTTCCCCATATTTCAGTAAGACCAAATGTTATTTAAAATTTCATTAATTACGTGAATAAAAAATATGTAATGAAAAGATTACTAACGTTTGATATAAGTTTCGAACCACGTGTTTTTTCCTTGGTCTTTTTTTGTTTCAAGATGGCGATTAAAGTAATCCTCCTTTGTGTTACTTACATGATAAAAATAAAATACCGTTTGTTATATTTATTCCAAGATACAGGATTTCATGGTTAAAGGCACGGTTGGCCAGTAGAGAAATTACAAACAGAATATTAAATTTATATCTCAGTCTCAGAAGTTGTCTTTTTCCTTTGCTTACGAAGGTCGTCTTTTCTGCGTTTTCTTTTGATGGTGAAAGTTCTCCTTGTCTGCACATTATCACTCAACAGAAAGGCAGAGGTCAGCTGTCCAAAGAGAGCATTATTTTGATTGGCGAAGTGTACGTCATCCTCCTCTCCTATTTATTTGCCTTAACAATTTGGAAGGCGCCGTCATCTGTTGTGCTGGTGGTATTTCGTTGCAGCTGTCCACCAGAACTCGTATTATCGCTTGCGATCTCTCACCTTTAAAGCCCCTTTTTCTGCAGGGGATTAGTTTCTCTATACTTTTGTTACTTCTCTTTCGAATTTCCCGGCTTATTATGAATACATTGAGTGATTTAAGTTTTGTATTTGCCAAGCTGAGTTTACCTTTCACATATTAATCAAAATTGAAAAAAAAAAAAAAAAATCTATCAAATTAAAACTATTCAATCATCGCAGTTTGCTGCGATGATGTTCTCGCTGCCTTTTGCAGGGCCTAGAATCTGAGGTAGATTTCAAGGAATGACGTTTTAACATTTTAACTGATTCCTTGAATTCGGAATGGATAAAGGATAACTGCAGTTACAGGACTTCATTGGCATACATTGTCTGATGGGCGATGCAAATTTATATAATGCATAATATAATACATACAATTTTTAAATCCGCGTTGTTGCATAGCTGCAAATACCAGGTGTGCTGTAGAGTTGAGATTTCCTGAGTGATTAAAAGAAAACTTTCCATGTTGATAGTTCACTGAAAAAATTGAGACGGTCTCTTCCATTTTCAGGACATGCCACCACACCCCCGCATTAAGTAGTCCTTCCGCAAATACAAAGATAAAGGCAGATATTTCTGCAATCCACTGTCATGTAATTTGCAATGACGGTGGAATCGACGTTTTAACCGACTTTGAACTAAGTGTTGAACGTAGGTGCCCGAGAAATGGGTCACCCCAGCTCCAAATCAACATGAAATTTGGATTTTTACGTACCACAATTTCAAGGGTATGCCGTGACTACACAAGGAAAACCATCCAGCCCCATGCGACACTGCTGCGGCCCATGAAAAAACTGGACGATCGTGGGCAGCGTCGTCTAGAAAGTTGTAACATCCGACCGGTTGTAACATTTACTGGTGGAAGCTATGTAGCCTCCATTCTTGCGGATCATCTGCACCGTTCATATCATGCAGACAGAAGCGGGCCCTTGGAGCAGGACAATTCGCCACCGCACAGGTCCGCAGTCACCAAATTATGACTGGAAGAGCATTCCTCTTGAGTTTGGCATCATGAGTGGTTTGCCGGATTTCAACATCATAGAATGCAGTTCAGCGTATCACGGAAGATTCCACCATCGGCGAATATTAGAGGATTGTGGATCTCTATTGAGGAGGCCTGCTATACACTGTCTACACAGCACTTCAGAGCGGTCGTGGAATACATGCCTTGTGGTGTCGCTGCGGTAATCTGATTAAAAGGAGGAGCTAACCTTCCGAGACAGGTGTCTCAGTTTTTAGGCTATGCCAGTGTACATCGCCGTTAAATCTCAGTTATCATGATAATTCAAATCATGTTTATTTGATAAGGCTGAAATTTTGGTAGATTATTACTGATTGTTATTTATTAATATTACACAATTAGTGGACAAATATAACTGATTGTGACTCTTTGATTTTGTTATAAATTGGGCCCTTAAGGTCCTTAACCAATAATCATCTTAAAATGCGGTCATCATTAAAAATAGATACTAAAATTACTAGAAGAATCTGAAAGTTTACTAGATAAGTTTAGATTCACATTAAGATCTTAGAACTCGGAGGTTTATAAGTTGTCCAGCAACTGTTTACTTGTTGGCGATAAGCTGACTATTATAAAAATAACTAATCATCAGCTATCAGCAGTACTATATGATAGATAAATAGATGAGGAAAATGTACTTTTTTTCCTACATTTTATTTCTCTAATTGTTTTTAGAATTACAGAAAAATAGATGATACAGAAATGCTTTAGAAGAGTCGATTATCATTAAGTTGTCGTGATCTGATGACTGCATTTCTCATAAGAAGACCAAAGTACATTTATTTCAATTTGATAATTGGGAAGGAATGATTATTGATTTCACCAGATCAGCAATGAGAACAAGGCAACTCTCCTTTTTTCTCAGCTCATACACGATCCTGCTTCTGCAAATTCCGAGAATGATGACGTCATTTGGAGTCTCTACTGATTCCCTGGCTTCTGCTGTTTAGAAATCGATATTTTGTTTTCTAAACTGTTAAAAGAATGGATGAGGAAAATATTGTCTTTATCCTTCTTTTGATAAAGATTTATGGATATATAAAATTACAAACACTTGGCCGATTGCTATATAATTAATAATTGGTTATTCTATAACTTTGAAGTTAGGAATGCAGATTATCAATGTTAATATTTTCTTTTCTTGCCTTAGTCCCATCCCAGAACAACTTAAACGTTTAGTTTGTCCGTTCTTTCGCTAATTTTCCGAAATAGTCGTTTAATATCATCTGTTTTTGTAGATGCTTTCTTGTGTAGCTGAAGCCTTTAATTAGCCTGTAAAAGTTTAAAAATGAGCGCTGATCATACAATTTTCACCAGCTTATTTGCCCCAATTATTAACAGAAAATAATACTACAACTTTATTAAAGTCAAATTTGATTTTAACCTTTTCATTAACTTTTTTTCGTTATATATAAATTAATTAGACAGAAGTATTTCAGTAACCTTGATATTACAAAGCTGCAAAGTAAATTTTCACATCGAAAACATACTTTTTTAGGTCTGCAGTTTTTCTTGTCATTGTTGCCCATTTGTTTGCTTTCACCAACATATTCAGTGAAATCCGCGAAAGGAAGTATATAGATTTACATTTCAATTATTACATTATTTCCTGGTGATGAAATAATTAACTTACAAATCCAAATGAACATGAATAAGCGAAGATATTTCACCTTACTGCCATTTCGAGAATCACTTTTGAATGATATACTGTATATAAACACTTCAATACAGATACGAGCAACAGTGTATTTCGACAAGCAATAGAAAACATATCTGCCAATACTCTTGAGATGCTGAGGACCATTAGGGTATCAGCAAAGTAAGGTGAATAGAATGGGGAAATAATTAGGGGAAAAAAAAAGATTTACTTACAGATTGCCTAGTAAAGTATAAAAATTTCATTCATTAAGAATATATTCAAATTTTTTAAAATGACCCCTTATTGCTTTCAGTGCCTTCACTCTATTTATCTTTATAAAAATGGTGTGAGAAATATTCAAACACAGACATAAACGTGCCCCTTGTGAAGCTTTCTTGCAGAATTTGTGTTTCTATAGAGAGTCTTAACTATTATCCAAACTTACAGTAAACAAACTAGCAATTCTTAATCACACATTGTTTAGGAAAGAAAAGTGTAATACTATGTTCAGAGTAGCAGCAGATGCTTCTGTTGTTAAATATTATAGCAAGAATCTTCCGTTATTGTTTTTGTTTTTTTTCTTTCCTCTTAACTGCGTTGTTCTATTCAAGCTGCCAAGTGAGCAGAGTCAGCTGCAAAGAAGACTTCTCAGAATTCTTTTTTTTTCACCGACTGCCGATATTTTGTTTATCTGCAGCTCAGCTCTGTTGATTAATTAAGACAAAGAAGCAACAAGTTATATCAGCTGTTTTAATGATTAGATAATACATTTACAATATTAAAATCCATGTTTCACAATGCTTGATTATTGTACAAAGCAGTTGAAAATGTTATTTAATTTTTATAATAATAAGCTTCGTATTTATTATAATTTTTATTTCTAGATTTCATAATACTGTATTCATTTACGTATCTAATCTGACTGTAGCTTTGGTTTCCAACGCATTTAGGTAATTACTAAGAAAAACACTACTATTTGTAATGCAACGTTAGCCAGGCGCATTAGAACATCAACATTTTTTCCTAGCAGAAAACTTACATCAATGAGATGGCTGAGTGCTTTGATGCACTTGACCGTCACCAAAGCATCTGCAAACGAGGATAAGGAACGAATTATAGCCTAGACAAGTCGGGGAAATGGTTGATGCCCGCCATCTATCGTGTATAAGTTTCATTAAGTTTGTTTGGGTTTTTTTTTTCCATGCTAATATCACCATTATTAATCCACTACGTCAACATAAAAGATTATGAAATTAAATCGGAGAAGATAGAGCAAACATCTAACCGGGTTTTCTTAAATTTTAAGACATTGATTCGTACTACTTTTTCAAATCTCGAAAATTGTTTGGCTGTCATTGGTCAAACAATCTCTGCCCAAGGATACTGCTTTTGAACTTAAGAAATCTGTCACCATATAAAATAAAAAAAGTCATATTAGGGTGAACGATGCAAAATTTAACTTAAAGTATGGAATTTGTGCTAATAATAAAGAAAGAGCTTTTTAATGTGTTATAGTTTTCAACTGGTTTTAGTACAAATGTGTTTTATTCTTTCTTTGTCATTAATTTTATGATATAAAAGGAATACTTATAATATCATCTTACATTTCAATTAATAAAAAACGGTTTATAAAACTCGAATAAAATGATGCATACTAAATGTTTCTTGTTATTTTTGTGAACCCATTTTTTGATATTATTAAGATGATATTATTATTAGGTGTAAAAATAAGTAATCTACAGTATTTCATAAATGTGAAAAATTAATTTAAATTCAAAAGCCAGTTTGTGGCGCTCATATATTAAAAATATAACATTATTTGATATCATTTAATAATGATACAACAAATGTATCATTATTAAAATGACAATGAATAAAACCACAAAAATAGTGTTAAAAAATTTAAGTAAAGTATTGATTACTGCATTTTGTACGAATTGCAGCAAGGGAAAAAATGCTGCAAAAGATATATCTGGTTGTGTGAGAATCGCTATCGTATCATTTGACATATGTAGAATTTGGTTTAAGCAATGAAACCACAAAGATCTCAATGACCGACAGTATTTAGATGGCCCTCGAAAGTGGGAAAGCATTGATATGCAAGAGTTGGTGGACGAATACTTAAAGGAAACACAAAAGGAACTTGCTTCAAAGATGGAATAACTCAGTAGTAATTTTCCAATCGAAATTGGATAAATTAAAAAAGAGAAAAAGTTTGTTCCATAGATCTCAGTGTAAGAACGGTAGGATTCAAGTTGTCAGACTGACGTATTGTTGTAACTTAGCTGAGACATTTTGCCCCCCACACAGCATTCATCTGATATAACATCTTCAGATTATCACTTGTTCCAGTCAATGCACTATATCCTGTCTGACACAATTCACACAATGTCGATGCAATAAGAAAATGGCTTAATGACTTCATCGCAAGTAAAGATCAGTCATCTAACTGGAATTTGTGATTTTTTTTCCGATGAAGAAAGATTCTGAAGAATAATATTATAGAAATTACTTTGATGATTGAATTGTTTAAAATACATCTTGGTAATAAATAAAAACGGATGCATTTATACATGTACTTTACTTTTTAACCAATTCACTAAAGAAGTCGTCGTTTATCCGCTGTCGTCTTTTTAAAAATAAGTGTTTAAAAAATATTTTGTGATGTACAGCAAACTGAACTACTCAATCTTCATTATTTCAAATAATGCAAGGATAAGTTAACACGGATTGTGGTAGGATCTATTCCAATCTGAAAGAATTTATTGTGATGAAACGTCATTAATACAACCGGTATCTGTAAATTCGCTTAGCAGTTAAAGAAAAAAAAGTAGACCCTTAGTTTTTAAATACGAATATTATGCTTTTATTGAAAATTAGGAAATTTAATCCGAGCTAAAAATTAAAATCCTCAAAAACCGTTTTATAAGGTTTCAGATTTAAATGTTTCTTTGTTTACTACCGTAGATTTCATCTCTTTTGTTGTTTTTTAGCCTATGGCATTTAAATAGCCAGCAGATCGATGCGATTGTCTGGCTGCCAGAGTTGCTAGTCTTTAGCGTTACGTTACCCAGGGTGCACCGGGGGGGGGGGGGCGAATTATCTTTACACCCGCGAAAACGGACGAAACATAGAAGGAGAAAGTTATATTCATGCTGACGCCGGGATTCGAACACAGGTTCCGACATATCTACCTCATGGAAGGTCTTCGCCATGACCACAACGACTTTACCTCTGTGTTGAAGCGAAACATAATAATATCACAACAATCTCTTTAGGAAAATAAAAACCTTGTTAGTCAGGCCATAATTCATGTCTTAAACATTGGATAGAGCTGAAACATGCTCCCATCACCTTTTTGGTGATCGTATCTTTCGTCTACGACCACAAACCTTTCTATTATGGAACATCAAATAGACAGACTTTCGGAAATATGTATTAGATTAAAATAGTGCCTACATTTTTTCTGCGATGTTTTAGCCTATTTTAGTGAGAAGATGATTGAAGAACTTTTTTAAATCAGTGGGACTACAATTCAAACTTTTTAAAAAATGGTGTAGATTATTGATAAAGATCAGTACCCTTATGATTACGATATAATGCGCTTCTTTAGAGCGCAGACCTGCACAGCCTGTAGACCTCAGTTTATCTTCTTTAGATCCTGCTTTGGTTTCATTTTATTGTTAGTTACTGAGTTTCATTGGCAGTTAACAGTTCAAAATCAATTGGCTCAATTTGCAATGTTTTGCCGGCCGTGCTTGTGCTTTGCAAAGTTAAATGCTTTCACTATTATTTGAAAAACTGCAGACACATCCAAACTCTGTCTAACAAGTAAGCATATACTTTTCTTCCCACAGCTCATTTCTTCAGAGTAGTGCTCTTTGTAGCTTTTTTTTTTTTTTTTTAATGTTTCCCAGTTACCCGATGCGCCATCGGTTCTTTTGTACAATTCGTTAAAGCACTGTACAATTTGATTAAGTTCATAAACAGTTGATATTAAGTTGATAAACAACAGATATGGATCATTCGTACACTTCGATTCTTCCTAACAGTGTCTCTTCATGTAGAATGTTGTCGGATTTTTTGGATCCAATAGACTGCTTTATATCGAGTGAGCAATGTACTCAAAATGGTTGATTTTTATTGTTGAAAGAGAAAAGCGACCAAACGGTTGAATTGTACGAATCCTTTCAATGATTCATTGGATAACCTGGTCCTTACATGATTCATGCTTTGACTATTTCAGATAGTTCCGATTACATCTTTAAACGGATGTTGCAAGAAGAGGGATGGTCTAGTTTATGATGATTTAGTGCCTTCCTTATAAATTACCTTAGATGTTCAAATGTCTTACGCAAAAAAGAAATCAAATTAAGTAACGTAGGAATTTCAATGGATTTCCAAAAAAAAAAAAAAGAAACTAGATACCTACTATTAACTGAAATGTAGGTTAAGCTACAAGCTAACACCTAATTGCTGAATTTAATATATTCTCTAATGGCTGTTTTACACGCTCTCAAAACTTGCCTCAAACGCACAAAGTCTTACCATTTGCCAGCTGCCGCTGGCTGTCGTATTGCTTTACACAGGAAGAGAGCTTCATGTGGCAAGTCTCGTTTTAGTCTCGATTGAGATCGCGATTAAAACTGCCGGTCTCCCAAACGACAAACAAACGATGATTTTGCAGCTTATTTTTTTTTTTTATTATTTTTTTTTTTTCTAAACGCCTTTCTCAGCAAAGTTAAAGAAAAAGGAAAAGAAAAAATCCCGGAGGAAGAGAATATAGTGAATGAAGCTGGGGATTGAAATCACGAACAAAGAATATCCAGATTCAGCGTGAAGTTAACACTGCCATAGTTTTTAAATAATTTTTTCTCGTCGCCAAGGGGCTGTTGTTGACTTACTTCTTCGAATATTTGCCTGAATTTAGAGTAAGTGGAAGAGTTTTCGAGCCACTTGCCAATTTGAAGCAAGTTTTCAAGAGCGTGTAAAACGGCTATTAGAGTATTTAACAATATTGATGATAAATAATAAATTGAATTTATCATTATTGACTTACGATGCTATGTAGTATTATTAGGCGGTAGGATTTCAGGATAGATTTAAGGGATTTGGCAAATTATTAGGGAAAATTAGAGACGATCTTCAGTTTATTGCTGATCTATTTACAGTTGTATCCAGCAATAGAAAGTGTGAATTCCATTCCTTCATAGAAATTACAATGTATTTAAGACACTGAAGGCGGTAACAGATATAATGAAGATTTCGAGAGATCTCTTCATAGCAAAATTATAAAATATATGTATTCGTTATTATTATTATTATTATTATTATTATTATTAGCTGCCCTAGTGTTGTAGTAAAATATTCCGTATATGTATACATAGTAATAACATAGCAAATTCAAGTAGTTTCAAAACTTATACTTTTATCGCCAAACTTATTACTTCAATTAATTCATATTATAACCTTGTGCCTCCTAAATTTTAGCTGTAGATTTTTTCTTTAGATGTGAATGGCGTTCATTGATTGACAAAAAAATGCCTTAAAACATTCAGGATGATGTAAATCCCAACAATAGCTCATTTATAAGGATTGAATTAGCAGTGGGCCTCGAATGGACTATTGATGCGTCAGTATTTTACAGAGATTACTGATTCCCTGAATATAAAAGTTCGTTTGTACTTTATGAAGAATGTCAACAAGTATAATTGAATTTTCTTTTGTTCATTTTCATAATGGAATTTCGAATTTGATTCCCACCAACCACAGAACAAAGGGGGTTCTTTATTTTAGTGGAAAAGCGCATGACTGTCGCTTGGAGGACTGAGCTTCAGTTCAATTCCATGCTGAATTCTCCTCCAGACTGGTTCTAGAATCCACCCAGCCCTCTCTAAAATGGGTACCGGGTTTCTTTCCTGGACGTTAAAGGTGGGCGAGCGTCGGGCTGGTCACGAAATGCTTTACCTCCCGCGATTCCGAAAAGGGCCCACAAAGTCTATTGCTGGATGCTTTAACTTTCTTTAACCGTAGAACAAAAAGTTTTTGAATAATGAAAGTTCAGAGATGAAAGAATAGTTAACAGATTTAAGTAACTGTTTGCAAACACAATGTAAAACATTCATAATTAATTGGCTTCTTAAGACGGAGGAGGCGGGAATAAAATTACAAAACAAAACAAAACAAATATAAATAACTAGTTGACCCGTGCGAATAATTCGCACCAAAAAACCACTTTCGAGAAATAATAAACAAATCCAACAGCTGTCGTGCATGTTAGTTAAACCCATTGTCAATAGATGGCGCCTTCTCCATTTTTATAAAAAGGTTGACCCGTGCGAATAATTCGCATGGTATCTTCATCAGTCGCCGAATGGTAATGTGGAAATAAATAAATGAACAGATTATCAATAGATTGCATCTTCTACATTTTTATAAAAAGGTTTTTAAAATAAAGTTTTTTAACGAAAACAATAATTTAAACATTTTGTTTATTTTTCGTCATTAGCGGTGAACGTAATTTTCAAAATATCTCAATCATTGATTTTGATGAAGTATTAAGTGAGATTAAAAAAAAAAAAAAAAACCTTTGAGAAATAATATATGAGAAGTTGATAAATTGTTATGTTTTTTATTGTAATAAGTCGTTTATTTTTATTAAAACATAAATCTTGTTTGTTTTTTTATCTGTTCTTATTAAATAAACGATGAAATATCTTTTTAAAGTGCATTTTTATTTCAAAAAGGATGTATTAGAAGTTACGACGCTACAGTATTATTTGAAATTTGGTTTCGCTTTTGAAAAATAAGTCGCTTCTGTTAAAGTGTGTCTACATTTATATAAAAAGGTTTTTAAAATAAAGTTTTTTAACGATAACATTAATTTTAAACAATTTGTTTATTTTTCGTCATTTGCGGGGAACGTAATCTTTGAAATGATGTCTCAAACACTGATTTTGATGAAGTCTTAAGGGAAATATGCCGTATCCGACAAAAAATCACCTTTGTTAAATAATATATAAGGATGGTACTTACTTGCGCCGAAAAACGTTGATTTAAGTGAACGTAACCTTCAAAAAGACGTCTCAATCATGTGGCGCACCGACAAAAAAAAAAAAAAACCCTTTGAGAAATAATAAGCAACTCCAAAATCTTTAAACATAGTGTGCCTTCTACAACTAAAGGTTTTTAAAAAAGGTTTTAAAATAACATTTTTTAACGAAAACATTATTTTAAATAATTTTTTTATTTTTCTTCATTAGCGGTGGACATAATCGTCAAAATGATATGTCAATCATTGATTTGTTGAAGTTTTAAGGGAAATAAAAAAAAAGAAAACCCTTTGAGAAATAATAAGCAACTCCAAAATCTGTCATCCATTTGTTAAACATAGTGTGCCTTCTACAACTAAAGGTTTTTAAAATAACATTTTTTAACGAAAACATTATTTTAAACAATTTTTTTATTTTTCTTCATTAGCGGTGGACATAATCGTCAAAATGATATGTCAATCATTGATTTGGTGAAGTTTTAAGGGAAATAAAAAAAAAAAAAAACCCTTTGAGAAATATTAAGCAACTCCAAAATCTTTAAACATAGTGTGCCTTCTACAACTAAAGGTTTTTAAAAAAGGTTTTTAAAATAACATTTTTTAACGAAAACATTATTTTAAACAATTTGTTTATTTTTCTTCATTAGCGGTGGACATAATCGTCAAAATGATATGT
>JAFIDM010003189.1:63413817-63428582 GCA_023159025.1 Thereuonema tuberculata | reverse complement strand
TGGACATAATCGTCAAAATGATATGTCAATCATTGATTTGTTGAAGTATTAAGGGAAATAAAAAAAAAAAAAAACACCTTTGAAAAATAATATATGAGAAGTTGACAAATTTTTAGGTTTCTTATTGTAATAATTCCTTTAATTTTATTAAAATATAAATCTTTGTTTGTTTTTTTTTTATCTGTTCTTATTAAATAAACGATGAAATATCATTTTAAATTGCATTTTTAATTCAAAAAAGTATATATTTAAAGTCTAAAACGCTTTATTTAATATGTTGTTTCGGTTTCGAAAAATAAACCGCTTCTGTTAAAGCGTGTCTACCTTTTTATAAAAAGGCTTTTGAAATAAAGTTTTTTAACGAAAACATTAATTTTAAACAATTTGTTTATTTTTCGTCATTAGCGGGGAACGTAATCTTCAAAATGATGCCTCAATCATTGATTTTGATGAAGTATTAAAGGAAATACGGCGTTCCGACAAAAAAAACCCTTTGAGAAATAATATATAAGGATGGCATTGGCGATCAGTAGTAAGCTGTTGCTATTTCCCTTCGATTAGCCAACTGACGTAACTGGATCCATAATGCTAATGGATTAACCGCCTTTGCCTGTAAAACAAAGTTGTTTGATGGCTAGATAAGCAGAAAACGTGTTCAGATCTCTTAGTGAAGATCGTATCACTTGTAGCCTCTGACATTGAAACGCTATTAAAGTAAAATCGAAGCGTGATGAAAAGAGGAAGAGGGAAAATTAATTTTTCAAGATAAAAATGTTTTGAACTGGAAAGATATTAGGCCAAGCACGACAAAATAAAAAGCAAGGAAAATTATAGCCAACGTTATTCCCCCTTTTTTTAAAAAAAAAAAAATAATAATAATAACAGAAAAAGCAATTTCATTGCCTTTTTCTGAATTTCGGCTTTTTTAGGAATAAATTGAACCTCGCAGCTTAGATTTAACTTGAGAACGAGCTCAAGGAGCTAGAGTAACCCGTGGTTTGTTAATTTTTTGTTATAGTAGGACCTGAGGTTTAAACAAATTCTATCGAATTAATTTTTTTTGGCGGTATTAAAGATAGTTTTAATTTTGAATTTATTTTCCGATCTCCTAGTGTAACCATCTTGTTCTTCATGGCCTCCAGATAAAATGCGTAATAAGAGTGAATTGCACTAATTTAAGACATTAAATCGCAAACTGTACATGAATATATTAATCTGTCCAATGCAAAACATTTAAATCAAGTGACTTTACATCTCAGCAAGATTTCCGCATTCAAAGGTATTTGGGATTTTGTTTCTCCAAAATGTAACATGAAACTCTCCATAGACTCCATATTCAGTATAGGTGAATGTATGATGTTTAGATAGTTTTGCATTTCTCTGTATCGATCAGTTGTGTACAAAGATGGGAAATAATTACTTCTGGAAGCAGTCGGCAATTAACGTGCTCCGAAAAAGGAACTAGATACTTTCCATCCGACTTTATTGTAAATAAGTTTAATTTCTCGGTTAGTCAGCGTGAAAAAATCATAATCATGAAAAAAAATCTTACGGTTTCGTACGTTTCTTTGCAGGATTATTGTTTGCCAGAAACAAAACTTTTTTTCTTTGAAAGCTGGCAGACTGCATTGTTTTTCTCCAAATGTCCTTTTCTTCCCCTCGTCAATATTGGAAATTAAATGTTGCAGTGACGGTGTTAAGATAAGGACTTCCTTTCCGTAATTTTTGCTCTAAATAGGACATCTTTTATTCTTCTTTTATGTAATTCCTTTGAGAGATAATGATGTTTAATTGGTTACCTTATTTTAAGATATTTCCAAGCGTTCAAATGGCTCCTTTGCAGGAACGGAGAGACTGTCTTAAACACATGATAATAATATTGGATGCGATTCATAAAATGTATGATTAAGTTATATTCTATTACTAAGTGAAAGAAAACCTCAAGAGAATTATAATTATTCTCTAAAGGTCATTTCTGACCGCAAAAGTTATTTAAATCCATCTACAGGGTGATTCAAAATGCCTCCTACCATGGAGGAAGAGATCGAGCACCGAATTGATCCACGTACAAGTACACGAGCTGTTATGCATCACCTGGCTCTGTCTCAATCCAGCGTGTGGCGTGTATTACTGTTGGTGGAAGGAACTTTACACTTTACTGACATATTGTAAACATAGGGCTAATAAATATGTTGTCTACATTACTTGTTGTCTTTTATTTCCTTATTAATATAACTTCTAGCACGTTCGGGTGACGTTTGAAGACATATGTTCCATTATGAATACAATTTGTTTTTGTATTCCTGACCGACCTTTAAAGTTTGAATCACCCTATATATGAAACAACTCGGTTAATATTAGACTTTAATTGGTTGTTTCATTGCACTTAGCTTTTAAACTAACAATATATATATATATATATATATATATATATATATTTTGATTGATTTTTATAACCCTCCCATTACTCCAGTGCTCGATGATAGATATTTTTCATTGATTTTTTTTAGTTTCTTCACTATCGTCAGCGTTTTTTAATTTATTTACTTATTTTTTTTTTTTTTAACTAATTGTTGTTTTTAAGGTTTGTCAATCATGCAATTATTGAAAATACTCCTCTTCTTAAGTATCTTCTCTCCACGAGTCACATTTCAAGCTATTTAATCATAAATGTTTCATACTAACAAGTTGTAATTGTTATATCATCTTTCGAATACCTCCATGTAAAAATCGCCTATGAACTTTTATTTAGAAGAGAGATGGAAAAAGAAGTTGTTCATTATTCACTTATTTTAATGTTGTTGTTTTAACTGTGTGGTCCGATTTTTATCATTAGATCGGTATGATAGTCTCCGCTTGTTCACTTTTGAGTAATTTTTACTAGAGACGGAGGATTTTTAACTCCTACTTTCATTTCTATAGATTGCATATGTATCTACATCAATCGAGATTTTACCAGGTATCCTGGTTTAATACCTTGTAATAATCCAGGTATCTCTTACCAGGTTTTCAGGTTTCTAGATTAAAAGCAAATCAGTATTGAATTGTCGTAAATCTTTATACATTGTTTTTTATTAATGGGACATGGAATTAGAATATGGACGTTCACGAAAATACGAGTTCGAGCAGAAAAAGAAAGCGAACTTCGTCATGCTTTGACGCGCATTGGGATTTACAAGTTTGTAAGCCGTAAGGGATTCGATGGCTTCTTGTTCATTTCTTTTTAACTTGTCTATTCAGAAAAAAAAAAGGGAGAACGGGAGAGCAGGAATGTCGTTCGTCGATTGAAAGGCAGGTGACACACTTAGGTCGAAAGCAATGGGTGTCCATCTGAATGCCCAAAAGGCAGCTATTGCCAATGTTCAAAACTGGTTTGGAAAAGAATTAAAAAAAATAGTTGGCATTGAATCCCTAAGAACAGTGCATAAATAATAAATATCACTGAATTCCTTGTAATAAGATAATGCGCAATTGTTGATAGTCCTTTGTATTAGTTATTAAACTACTGTCTTGCATGACTTGAAGATGATGTTGGTTTTGGGATAGTCATTTCCCAGTCGTGTAGAATGATTCATCAAGGTCAAAGCAAAAGTTTCTTCTTGCTTATTTAATATTTGTAAGACATTCTTTTATTAATGAGTCAGCTTTTTTTGATTTTTTTATTAACATAAGAAAGAAAGCAGTGCTGAAATCAATAATCAATGATGTTTTTTGTTGAGTGATAGATTTTCAATGTATAATTTCATAGAGCTTAGTCTGAAATAATAATAATAAAAATAATAACAAAAAAAAATGTTTGTTTGTTTGTATATTATTTTTAAGAATTAATCTGTCAGGCAGTCAAATTAAACAATTTGGCTTTTTTATTTAAAAATAAAAGTACTAGAAAATAAGTTCTGTTAGAATCTACGCTTAAAAAAAAAAAAGAAATGTTTGAAACATTTTTTCACTCAGTTCCAATCTGTTTCATTATTTTAAAATTATAGATATTAAGCCTCATCCGGTATTTCTTGCAACACACACACCATTTCCGGACATTCAACCATTAGTTCAGCATTGGCTCACAGAGAATTTAACATTTCACTTATATAAAAGTATACAGAAGCCTTTGAGAACCAATGTCAGATTTAAAACCTACTACACATGAATAAGATGCTTAAACTAATTCTGTTTGTTTTTTTACAACCTTACGTTCATGTGCAAATGTTAGTTCATTCTTGATATTTCTTTCTTTGTATTCTATGTGACAACAAATTCGAATTTCGATTAATGTCAATAAATTATTTTAAGTGTGTTGTTATTTGTATATTCACCAGTTATTTTCTTACACGTTAAACTTTTTAATAATTTTAATTTTAATCTAATAATGGACTTCTTCATCCGTTTCTCTCTGCATCTCTTTCATTATAACGTGTTTCGTTTATCACTTTGAACTTTATTTATGGAATAGGACAAGAAGCGTGATCGGGAAAGAAGATTGGACTGCGTGAGGGTCTGAACGGCTTCACCAATGTTTGATGTTCCATTCACGTTCCGTTCAGTGTATAATCGTAAAATGTCGGACTTAATAGTCGTAGCGAGGTTTAAAGGAGGTCTCCATCGTCTGTCGATTCACATTTAGGTCGATAAGAGTTCCAGCTGATGGCGCCCACCTTTTATTTCCATCTTTTTTACGAAGGCGTTCTTTTGAATCAGAAACGATTTGAAGAATGATTCTTTTAGGAGTAAAAGTTATTCCTTTATTATTTTTTTCTCAAGTAAAAGTTAAGCACAGATGATTAAGCACTGAAGAATCTAAACCTTAATGTAAAAAAAGAATGGCATTTATTAGAACAAGGAAAAACAAAAAAAAAGTTCCAAAAATGAAGAAGAAACATTTACTGTTATTCTTATTATTCTTATTGTTATGCTACGAGATTATCAAAGGCTCCGATATACTGGATGCAGGAGTCGAAGACCTGTACATGGAGTCTTTGCTTTGAAGCTTTACTCCCTTAGAAAAAAAAATAATTTCGAAATCTCCTCTCTTTTTTTATATAAAGCTCAAAACGCAAAAGTATTTGTTCCCTTAAAACTTAAAACTACTAAACCAATTGAGATTTTCCATAGGAGGTTTACCAGGGATTGTTTATGGCCATTTACTGTTATTTTTACTACCTTAAGTACTGGATCAGTAATGAAAAGAATTCAGAAACCTAATAGGGATTGCTCGAATTAGATAAAAAAAAACACTTTTGAAAACGAAATAAACATAATTCGCTTCATTTTTTCATTTTGAGCTTTTACAATTACAACAAATTATCGCTTATAATTTTGAACCTTTTAATTAATTTGGATGGATTTTGTAATTTTTATAGAGAGTTAAATTGTGCTTCTTTAAAGAGATAAATTATCCCTAAGGATAAAAGCTAATAAGATTTTTTTTTTTTTCCGCGGCAACGGGCATCTATGACGGACGGTTTTTGAAGTTGTATGCTTCGAGTGATGTTTTTTTTGAACATTTTACCATTCAAAATTTATTATTTTTTGCTTCAAGTAATTTCATATATTCTAAGTAAATAATTGTTAGTTAATAGTTACGTGTAAATAGTAATAATAGTTATACGTACTTACATAAATACTTACAGCGCTTGAAACGATGTTTGTTATTCTTTCTTTGTCAACTGTGCACTGGTAAATACTAGTCCTTCCGCAAGTAGTACATAAAACTTTTGAAACCATAATATTTCGAGCATAATAAAATAAAAGCCGAAACTTAACCTTAATTTAGTTTCAGTTCTTAAATTTGAAACAAACATACAGTTTCACAATATTGAAATCCAACGTATTAATTAACCGTATCGTATATTTATTGAGATCTGTGGCGTGATTTAATTTGGCGCGAGTGCCATTTATGGACAGTTTTGGGAAGTTTTTCATTCATCCCACTGGAACTACTTGATGAACCGGGATGAAAAGTAGCCCACTCCGTCTCCCAGACTACCTTCGTGCAATATTTCATTCCTTTCCGTTGAGGCGTGATTGAATGACAAACGAACTTAGTTTTTCGCTTTTATAATTTTATAATAAAAATATTTTCACTTACGAATAATACTATTCCACTGCTCTCTTGTAATGGTCATATCTATTCAATGGAGAACCAGACATAACTTTCATCGTATCCGGTCAGAAAAAGAAGTGCCATTAATTTGAATGAGAATGTTTATGCTATAAATAATAATACATTCATTGACTTTTACGAAAATGAATGCGAATCATTTTTTGGCTCTCATATGAAATATAGATTGATTTTCCTCACAACTTTGGTATATTTTTAACTAAAACTTAGGAGAGTTTAAATTAATGAACTGTGGAGTTTCTGCTTTATAAAGTAGACCAGTTACAGAAATTTTAGAACCACTGATAGAAGGGACTGAACCGCTCCCTTTCATTACAGTGGATTCAGTGTCCAACGGAATTAAAGTTCCTTTATAAAGTCCATCTAAATAAGTGGAATGTATTCATTATTCATAAATGAGTCAAATGATGGTCATTTATTTCTAATGATTTCGTTTCTTATTCGAAAAGCGTTAATTGAAGCTGAATTGGTTGAGGAACGGGAAAAAAAGAAAAACACTTTTCCAAGATTTTGAAAATGGACAAAAGAAATTCGAAAGAACTTAAAATCCTGCTTTCCTTAAAATTTCTTTGCTTTTTAAGTCTTGAGAAAAGCCTTCATTTATTTTGAAATTGTAATATCGGCTAATAATAAACAGTAAAACCATTATTTTCATTTTTCTAAAAAAATTAGTTAAAATCGCCTTATTTATTGTGTTGTGTAAATGGGATTAATTTTATTCATATTAAACCACGCGCAAATTAATTGATTAGCTAAAAATATTAATATTCCTTGTTTAAGACTTCGATACGTATTTATTGTTTAGATGCTTTGTATGGAAATTTTTGTCGCTTTTTTTTCCGGTAATTTCTCGATAAGAACTCACTTGGAAAAGATTTCAAATATAAAAGATAGATTATCTCTAATCATTAAGTATGCATACCAAGTTACAAGAAGATCCATCCAGCGATCAAAAGGAAAGGGATACACATACGTAGACTGAGTGATCTGATGATATCCTACGAAATAGACTAAAAACGAATTTGAAGTTATTGCTGTAGGAAAATCGCTTCTTATTTCTTGTTGAATCTTAGCCAAAATAGTTTTCGTGTCTGCTCTTGAAATAAAAGTTTTATAAATTCTGGGCAATTTGACCAAAGTAACTTTTCCAAAATTCGCGTTGAAACTGTTCGCTGTTGGCTAGATAGCTCCAAATACTCCCTGGACGATATTTAGCATGAATATCTCTTCTGTTTTAATTTAACCTAATGACAGAATTATTTATATCTGCTATTTATCAATTGTCAATGTTCATTGTCTATTAAACAGAAAAAAAAATCATTCTGGAAATCAGAAACTTGAGTTCAGATTGAAAAATACAAATTTAATTCCGATTAAGTTACCGATTAGAAAAAATATGGAATTAATTTTAAAGTTCTTCAGGAAATTAATCCTTTTTGTTTATATTTAATGATAACAAAAACTGCTTTATTTGTCTTTAATATTTGTCCGATTGTGTAGGGAGTTAAAACTGAGAGGGATAAATGGATCTTCATAAAAAGCAAAGGAAGAAGAGTAAGGAAAGTGAGTGAAAGCATTGAGATGGACTCTTCAATGGCATTGACTTATTAATGAAGGCTTCACTTTCTCATAAAGAAGGCTCAAGGTACGGAGTCGAAACATTACCTGCAATAGTAAAATTCCTCATGCGCACTTATATTTTTTAGTTGTCAATTACCTAAAGTAATGGTTAAATAACTTATTATTTTAGTATTGATATTTCGTTTCTATCTTTTCTGTGAATAAATTCAGTTTACATGCAATTCATTTGATTGACTTAAAATATCTCAGTCATCAGTTTTTCATGTGTTTTGGCCTTGCTTGGATCTTCAGATTTGGCAGCGGCGTCTCCATTTGGCAGGAGTGTTGATTGCTTCAGTAAATCGTGAATTTTTCAGGGAGCTCGAATGATGTAGCATTATCCTCCTCCTCCTCCTCCCACTTAAGATGGATTCCCCTCATGAAGCGTGTCTAATGCGTCGAAACCAAAGCACAAGTCGGAGCAGAACAGCAATTCTGGAAGGATTTTCAAAGTTACAAGACCAGATGAAAGAATTGCTTATAAAGAAACTACAGAAGAATTCAATGGCGGAAATTATTTGAAAGCAATATAGTAATATAGTATAGTAATAATATAGTATTTGATTTGATGTATTTCAAAGTATGAAATTACTGCGCAGTGTTAGACCTGGTCTGTTTGAGACTCAGATTATTAATCCTTTCCAAATCTAAATAAATTCTCTGGATCTTTTTAGATGGCTTATATTTGATGCGTGGTTTGTTTCTATTAAGATCACCGTAATAATAAATTTTAAATCCTCTGCTGAGATAGTCTAACAGAAAATATCATTCTAAATCATCTAACAACGAGTTCTCAGAAATCTGACATGGGCTGTAGTTTGATAGTAGTTGGAAAAAAGACAAACAATTGACAGTTTTCTGCAGAACACGTCGCGAACTTCCTTTGCTATCAATGCATTCAAGCACATCAATTTTAAGAGCTTGTAAAAAGCTTTTGGATTATTGCTCCATATTGCCTTGGTAATTTTTCACCTTAATGCTTGGTTTTTACTTCCAGTAATAATAATAATAAAAAAGAGTGATTAAAAATAATATTTTAAATATGATTTGTATGGATTTCTCTTAAAACAACCTCCCTTAATGTTGATGTGTGTTACCAATAATCTTACGCTTTTATGTAAATCTCTTTAAATTCAACAATCTTTGTTGAGATCCTATTTTGATCAAGTGAATATGACTTCCCAATTAATTGAGACTTGGTCGTAAGAGTGCTACTCCTCTATCAAATTGTATGAATATCAAATGTTCGCTATTTATACAACCATGTGGATATAAATTGGCGATTTCATGTTATCATACAAACCTAATCGATTATCGACATCAAAGAAGAATTTCAGCTTTTGTAATTAGAGGGCTGAGATACTGTCGTCGTTTCACGTCGGGAGAGCCAAAGTGACAGTTCAAAGTGCAAGGCAGTCTGTGATTTCTATTTTCGTAGTCTTTTGAGAAAACTCTCCCCACTATTTACCGTCGGATGTCCTAGACTTGTCTGTCTGTCGTCTTCAGATAAGAATAACTTATCTGTCGTTGACTATCTTTACCAGCATCAGGTTTGGTTGAAGTTGTCTTAATTTGAAACACTTCTTCCGGAAATAGGAATTACATTTAAAGAGTGTTTTAATAATAATAATAATTCTTCAAAATGTCGTTCTATTTGTATTTTTGTTAATTTTTATGTTTTCTTTTTTTTTGTTTTTTTTTTTTAAATGAGAAATTAGAAAAAGAAAATGTATAATGTCATTTTCTTGCATTTTCTTATTTCCTGTAAATTATTCCTTACATAAAAGTCTTTCTTTTAAATAATAATATTTAAGACAAAAATAGAAAACCAAATATATGATCATTAATATTAGATTATGAATTCCAAAGTTTCACTCTTCGGGGAAGCTGCAGTTAAACTTATAAAATTCACTTTGATATCATTAGATTGATAGGATATATTTAAACAGTTAGTTATTATTCAGTTCTCGTTTACCCATCCAGGAAATAGAACATTAAATAACTTATTTATGGGCTGAAAGTGTTGGCAGTGTTTCAGACATTACGACGCAGTTATCTCGACCCACAGTATTCTCCACTGCCAACAAAAACTGGATTACATCTCGTTAAAGTGAGCGTAAATATGAATTCCATTAATTGAAGGGAGATTCCTACAAAGACAAATAAAATAATAAAAAAACTGAATAGACTGTGAAGAGAAAGTTACGGTGACTCACAACGTTTCTAGCATATTCTTATTTCTGTTGCCTTGTTGTAAATTCATGATTAAGTACCTTCCGCTACTTGAACACAGGTTCGATTCCTGGTGTTGACTTTTCTTTTTCTTTTTTCTGTGGCTTATTTCATTTTTCTCCCCTCATTTGTTGAGATACCGTGATTTCCTTCTGGCGCAGTATAGACTCTGTCATTCAGACACCATAGAAAATTGCAAACAGAATCCTTTATATTAAAAAAAAAAAATCAACAACAAAGTTCAAGTTTAAAGTTTGGTCAGATGAATAAAAACGTGATGAAATTTAAGAGTTTTAAAAGCAGTTCTAGAGCCTTCGGCTGTTTTTTAATAAAAAATAAAATAAAATGAATATTAGCAGTAATATGTTGTCCTGCTAATTTTAAGGTCGAAATGAATTTCAAAATAAATTCAAAATGAATCCTCACACACACACACACACACACACACATTTAAAGAACTGAAATAAATAAATAAATAAATGGTAGTTCTTCCTAAAAATAAGATTGCAAAAAGAAGAAAAAGTATTTTTTATAATTACAAATATGAGGTCTTTGCGTGTAGGAGGTAAGTGAGGGCTAGCTAATTATTTAAACTGGAAAATTATTTTATTGGAGAATTTTATAGTATAGAATAACTTAGGGATATTACTCGACGGTGTCATATATTAGAAGAAGAACTCTGCGTACGATTTTTGCCTTTTTTGAAGGAAGATAGATTATATTTTTCTGTTTTCCAAAACTCCGGAGATGATGAATAAGAAAATAAGTACATAAATTAAAATGAAACTGTTTTCCTTCTGTAATGTTTTAAAAATTAATAATTCGTCAAATTTCCACTAAAACTAGTAATCTTCCACTAATTAGAACTCGTGAGGCCTTTCCGCAGATTATTGTTTTAAAATATTACTTTAAACTTTATTTTCTTTAAATATTTTTTCATTTCCGTTGTGTGACAGCGTTTTTTGTTCCTAATTCTCTTCGTTTGGAAATTACAGATGTGCATCGTAATTGATGATCATCCATCGTATAATGATGCTGTAAACTCGTGATTATCTAAGTCAAATTACACGCACTTTATTCGGGGTCAAATGGCAGTGACCTAGGTCTACCTCTATATTTATAGAAATTCTTATAAAATATTTAACAATTAAGTTAAATCCTAAAATTAGAAGATTACTGTCTTTTAAATCATCTTGGCAAAGTATCTAATTCCGTTCCTTTAACTTACACCGTGAACGTGTGACAAGTGTTAGGTTAGTCAATGAAATAACGATTTCTTCTTTTTTTCTGATCTTTTTTGTTGTTTGCCCTGTCCCTCACAAATACTCTAGGGAAGGGAAGAAGAACTGATAACAATGTGGTTTCTGTTAAAGCTTTTTCTTTGAAATAAGAATCGGTTCCGCCGTTGATAAATAGGGAAGCAGAGGTGTTTGGGTTGCATTTTTTTCCTTTCTTTATCTTCCTGCGCCCTTGGTAGCGAACGTGGACAACTGCCAAGAAATCCGTGCCATTCTTACGTAACTCTAACTGCCGCTTCCTAACTGTTTTTATCACAGGATGTTTTGCTTGGTGAGACCCAGAAAAAGACGATCTTGTTTTAATTTGTTCCGACCAATGCAAGAATCCATCTAAATAAAACAAATGAGTGAATGATAGTCATGAAGCGCCCTCGCTTTGCTGTTGTAATTCTATTTATCTCCCTACAAACGAATATTTCTACGATGCCAACAACGAAAACCTCAGCTTAAAGGAGCTTGCGGATAAATAAAGCAAGTGTTTGAATTGAATCTCGTTAATTTATCCTTTCTTTGAAAAAAATATCTAACGTCACACATTTATATTAAACAAAAGAAACAAAAAAAAAAAATCTAGTGTACAAAAGTATGCTTTCACACACCTAGCCATCATCGATGGGAATTCGGGACAGCTGTTTCGTCCTTATTACGACTCTTCAGCTGGATTTACCCTCGATGATAGGCTCAGAACTGTAGGAAAGATTAAGGCTAGCACTTAATTATTATTATTATCCGGAAGAACACGAAACAACAACAATAAAAAATAGACTTTGAACTTCAGTTTCAAACCCCTTGTCCTTACCAACTGTAAGGCTTAAAGGAATTTAAATGTAAACTACACAACAAAAAGGGTCAGTAATACAATTGAAAAATAGCTGTACCAGATTCCCACCAATGATGACTCGGTGTGCGAAAGCATTCTTTGGTGCACTTTTTTTTTTTTTTTTTTTTTTATCCTGTAATATTTAACTAGTGAAATGACCGCGCCCTTTTGTGATCAAGTTTACTTTCCAAACCTTTTTTTAAATAGTTAACGATTGGAGTTTTTTGAGTGAAGAGGAAACATGGGAAGGTTTTTGAATTGAAATAACTACCACCAGAGTTTACTTAAGAAAAATAAAGTTAAACTCTCATAATAAAAACTATATTTTTATTTTCCTTTGATAATTTATTCATATATTTTTTTTAAATTCCATTAAACATAAGTACATATCATCCGATTAGAACGAGACGAACGAATTTGCGGTTTTAAAACAATCAACTTCAGAATTGCACGATATGTAACAATAGAAACAGTTAACACAGGTCTTTTTTTCTTTTTTCAGCTTAGCAAAAATTTATCTAAGTTTCCGGATTTTATTTAAATGAAGACAATAATAGTTTAGATATTATTAGATAATAATTAGATATCAATTCTAATATTCTTTACAAATAAAATATTATTCATCTAACTATATAAAAAGACAAGACATTACTCACTCACTCACTCACTGACTAATCAACACCCAGCCCAAACCGTTGGTCCTAGAAAGCTGAAATTTTGTACAGAGGTTCCCTTTATGTTGTAGACAAGGAATAAGGCCGGATTTTGCGAAATTCCCACGGGTTTGGGAAAAACGAGGGTTTATTGTCGCTTTAAAGTTTAATTATTTCCGTAACTATCATTAGTAGAGACTTCAAATTTGGCATATAAGTAGGTAATTATAATCACTAAACCCTATTTCAGAATGTTTCGAAATTTCCCCAGGATAGGATAAAAAGCGTTGCTTTCAAGTTATAAAGCTGAAAGTTTGCTTCCGTTATTATTGTTAGGTTTTAGGATTTGTTATCGTGACAATGAGAACTACACAAATATTGTTATGCAACAATTGGAGCTAAAATATTGTTCTGCACAATAGCGCTACACATGCACCCGGTGGTGACAATGGGGTCTATACAAATAGTGTTGTGCGTAATAGCGACGGGGTTTTCGGGTTACATGTAGATTTGTAATGATCAGATGATTGTTTACCAACTAGGAATGGTTTAAAGTGATAGTTATAACGTTACAAAATTCAAATAACCTGGAACAATGGGTGTACACGGGAGGGCGGTGAGTGGAAGGGTACTTCTACGGGGTTTTCGGAATAAATATATATTTGTAATGAGATCCGACCTTTTGAGTTAATTTTTTGTGTGTACAAACCGGGAAAGTTTCGAAGTGATCTCTCAATTGCAATTTCTTTATCATCCACATTAGGACATTTGTTTTTTTTTGTAACCCGAGCGAAGAACGAGTCGTTTTGCTAGTTTAAGATAAAATAATATGAAAATTATTTTATCTTATGAAAATATGAAAAGCTAATATATCTGGAAGTTTAATAGAATTTTTATAAAACATGGAGGTCTTGACATCTCCCAAACTGTTCATGGATCCCTTATAACATGTATTGTTTACTTTTATTATGTTTTAATTATTTTCAATACAATTATTTTTTAAAACTATGGTGTGTTTGAAGTATTTCCTATGTTATCATCATAACAAACCACACACGTTAAGTATATACTTTCTAGAAAACAAGAGATCAGAAATGAGCCTTTCGTTTATCTTTTCTTGGTATATCTCTTATTTAAAAAAAATATCAATATATTTGCTAAACAAAAGAAACCTAAAAACCAATGAAAAAAAATAGTAGTCCGTCCATTCTCTCTCCTCTTCACTGATTGCGGTGAGAGATACCTCGCCCCCCGCATTTGGATTACCAAGCTGTCCTTATAAGGGCTAATATCTGTTTATAAATGACTTTTTACGAGCAGTGTTCTTATAAAAAGTCTAATACAAATAGGAAAAGGTAAATTTTATTTTAGATTAACCTTGAACAACTGTAATAGAGGCAAATAAATTTACACTTGAATAAGCTTGGCTATTTTCGAAACTAATTGATATAGTGTAGCTTTCTTCGCATAACCGCTGTTTTTTTTTAATAACTAGTACTTTTTGTTTTAAAAATTAAATATAAAAGAAACTTTGAAAGCCACTGTACGTAATAAATGCAATCGATTCACGATTTTGCCTTCAATAAATGGATTTTTAAAGTAGTCACAGTAAAAATGTGAAATCAGTCGTAAATTTCTTATAACTTAAAAATGAGTCTTCAAAATTAGATATCAAGCACAGGCAAAAAGCTAAAGGAAGGATTCGCACCTTGAGTTGTCACCGGGAAGAGACTGGGACGGACCGTTTCGTCAACTCAGAGTGCGAATCCTTCCTTTAGCTTTGTGCCTGGGCTTGATATCTAATTTTGAATTATTTGGGCACGTTCAACTTCTTTTCTTTAAAAATGAGTCTTGTTTAAGATTATGTTGTTGAGATTTAAAGACTGACACAATTAATATGTTGTTTAGCCAAAAGTATGCTTTTGTTTTGCAATTACTGTTACTTATACCGACTAAATACTCGCGATTAGCTAGTATGTTTTGTGTTTATCCATTCCTTCTCAAAAATAATACGAATAAGAGAT